>JAOVVF010000022.1:6105350-6115603 GCA_028565595.1 Duopalatinus emarginatus
ATTATTATTATTATTATTATTATTATTATTATTATTATTATTGTTATTATTATTATTATTATTATTATTATTATTATGATAATGATGATGAAACATTTTCTGGCAAACACAAGCTACAGTAATGCTCTTAAGAAAATTATATATTTTTTTTACTTGGATGATCCAATAGATAAGCGCTTTAATCACCTTGTCTATAGGTATAGTAAGAGTTATGAGTTCTATGACACCATTGCCATCATTATTACACCCCCATTATTACACACCTACACTACTACTATAGCCGGTACTAAAACCCAGAACAGCCAAATACATGAACACTTGAAAGGCCAAATAATTAAATGTATAATACTGAATTATCTCAGAAGTTTTACAGGTCTACAAAAATGGGACCCAATTGATTTTCTCTCTCTCTCTCTCTCTCTCTCTCTCTCTCTCTCTCTCTCTCTCTCGCTCTCTCCCTCTCCCTCTCTCTCTTTGTTTCTCTTTCTCCCTCTCTCTCCTCTCCCTCTCTCTCTCTCTCTCTCTCTCTCTCTCGCTCTCTCCCTCTCTCTCTTTCTCCCTCTCTCCCTCTCTCTGTTTCCCTTTCTCCCTCTCTCTCCTCTCTCTCGCTCTCTTTCTCTCTCTCTTTTTCCCTTTCTCTCCCCTCTCTCTCACTCTCTCTCTCTCTCTATTTCTCACTCTCTCTCTGTTTCCCTTTCTCCCTCTCTTTCCCCTCTCTCTCTCTCTGTTTCCCTTTCTCCCCTCTCTCTCTCTCTCCTTCTCTCTCTCTCTCTTTTTCCCTTTCTCGCTCTCTCTCCTCTCTCTCGCATATAAACTGCAGCTCGAGGGCGGCGCAAGATCAGTGAGCTGCGAGTGAGGAACAGACAGAACGCTTAGTTTTCTTTCACTCCCCTCTGTTTACTTTACCTTACAATGGGCTGTGAAATAGTGCATATTTAAGGTGTTCAACAGCAACGACAAAAAGCCGCACTGGGTCAGAACTAAGGAAATAGACGTCGGAAGCAAGTATGGATGAGATGGAAACTTCTGTGTCGTTTGTCAGCTCTTACAACTAATCATTATCCATTACAGAGATTTCTAAAACAGTTTGCTTGTCTCTGTGATCATCAGTTGTGAAGACAGGCATGCAGCACAACAGCAGCACCACTTCTTCACTGCCCAGTTTGGGACTGTGTGGGCTCGGAGTAGACGATGGGGAAGATCTGTGGAACCGGAGCACAGGGACCCAACGAAATCTCTCTCTCCGCTGCTGGCTCCAGCTGTTGTCCAAGGAAGCCATGCCAGAGCTGTATGGCGATACCTCGAGTATGGCTCTGCGAGTAGTCATCGCTCTTGTCTACCTGGTCGTGTGTGCTCTTGGGTTGGTGGGCAACCTGCTGGCGCTGTACCTGCTCAAATCTCGGCATCGGCTCAAGCAATCGTCCATAAACTGTTTTGTCATGAGCTTGGCTATAACAGACCTGCAGTTTGTACTGACACTTCCCTTCTGGGCTGTGGACACGGCGCTGGACTTTCGCTGGCCATTTGGCAAAGTCATGTGCAAGATCATCAGCTCGGTCACCACCATGAATATGTATGCCAGCGTCTTCTTCCTGACAGCCATGAGCGTGGCACGTTACTGTTCTCTGGCCTCGTCCTTACGCATGCACAGCCCCAAGATGGCATCGACTGAGGTGAAATGGGCAAGCGTGGCCATATGGCTTGTGTCTCTTCTGGCAACGCTGCCTCATGCTGTCTACTCAACCACGGCACAAGTGTCAGATGATGAGCTTTGCCTTGTACGCTTCTCAGACATGGGAAACTGGAATCCACAGCTTTTGCTTGGTCTCTATCAGACACAAAAAGTACTCCTGGGTTTTGTCATTCCACTGATTATTATCTGTGTTTGCTACCTGCTTCTGCTGCGCTTTGTGTTGCAAAGACGAGTTAGCGGGTTCCCCGGCTCGGACAGTGAGCGAGGAAGGCACAAGCGGCGTTCCAAAGTCACCAGATCTGTCACCATTGTCGTCCTGTCATTCTTCCTCTGCTGGCTGCCCAACCAGGCACTGACACTTTGGGGTGTCCTAATTAAATTCGACTTGGTGCCCTTTAGCAAGGCCTTCTATAATGCCCAGGCCTATGCTTTCCCTATTACTGTGTGCCTCGCACATACCAACAGCTGTCTCAATCCAGTGCTTTACTGCCTCATCCGCCAGGAGTACCGTGCCAGTCTCAAGAAGCTGCTGCTGAGAGCCACGCCATCCTTACGCAACCTGACCAATGTGGTGCGCAGGAATAAGAAGGTCGCTGATGCTCCACCTGGCTTGGCTGTCATACAAATGGATGCTGGGCTGTGAAGTAGTCCATGGAACCATATATGCATGAGACACATGGCCATGCCTGATCATCTGACCAGTTTTGTACTGGTTGTATTGTTTTGATTGGACTAATACTGATTATACAGGAGGAGGTTTGTGGGTGCAAAGTAGTAGACAATCCAGTAACTGTACATACAAGATTCTGGGGCTCAAACTGAACGGTAGCAAGCCTGGGATTTTACAGGTGGTCTGACTTTTGTTCATTTTTGTTTTTGCTGTAGCAGATCTGGAAATACAGAGACGTCTTATATCCGGATAAGACAGATAAAAGCACACTAACTTAAACAATAACACAAGACTCTTTAGCTTGCAATAACAATTGTTTTCTTCAACGTTTTTTTTATTATTATTATTATTTCCAAAGCCCAGTGTGATACCTCAGGCTTATATTATTATATTATAATTTTGTATGCAGGATGGAGTCATATAAAAATGAAGGAATGACCAAATGTACCCACCTGCATGTGATATTTTCCATTTATATTTATAGCATTTGGCAGAATGGTGACAAAAAGGGTGATAAAATATAATATATGTATATGACTATTATAAAAACACACCACGCACAGGTATGTTCAATGTATTAGCAGGTCATTCTGAATCTTAAAAAAACATTTTAATTAACAGGCATGTGCCAAGCGTTTGCAACGAGTCAGCTTTATATAGTCTGTTTTATTTTCAGCTTTATATAGTGTGTTTTTTTTTTTCTTCTCATGAACTAATCTTTGTCTGAACGGTCCTTGAGAGGACTGGATATCTATTCTGTGTTCATTTTTGAATCTGTGTGAGTTTATGTGTAGTTCTTACAAAAATATTGTCAAGTCTGTTCATTGTGAAAGTCATGATTCACTTTGGTACGGATAATCAGTAAGGCTTGACATTAAAGTTCCCTTAACTGACATTATTTAATGTGTTAATTTAACCTGAACAAACCAGTAAACACCTGTTATTGGTAGTTCTATTGTTAAGTGGTTTCAGAGCCAGGGCTGAAAAGCAAATTTCAATATTTATGGAGTCTATATGTTGTGTGTGTATATATTTTTTTTAAATGCATAATTTATTTCGTCACCCATGTTAATGAACCTTAATGTTAGGTTTTTATTTATAGTTAAGATTCTGCAGTAAATTATTAATGCATATTGGATTGTACAATTAAAATAAGCAACATAAATAAAACAATATTTTAAAACATGTGCACCGTGATTATCGTATGTCTCACCTATATAGCAGAAGCAAGAGTCCAAGAGTCTGTTTAAATGAATGCGGTGAATTGAAAGGGCATAAATAATGAAACAGCAGCATGACAAACGCGCGTGAAGACGTGTCTTTTATCACATCATTAACATGCGGCACCACGAACAGACACTGCGGCCATGTAGATCTGTACGTTTAGGATAGCTGAGACGAAAGCATGCTGATAGGATGTGAGAATAATGTGCAGTGTTGGGGAAGTTACTTAAAAAAAGTAATCCATTAATGATTACTCATTACTTTACAAAAATTGTAAAGGGATTACTTTATTGATTACTTTCTGGAAAATGTAACCTGATTACTATTTACTTCATTATTCTTTATGGTGCTGTTTTCTTAGAACAAATCAATCTGTTATTAAACATTAGAAAAATAAGGCAATCAACACATCTTCAGGTATAGACAACAAAAAATTAATTTAGAAAAAAATAGTTTACAATTATTATTATTATTATTATAATAACTAATATGCAAGTTTCCTAATTATTACAGTTTTAAAACTGATATTTATAAAAGTAAAATTGTTTATAAAGGATAAAAAAGTCCATAAAGGATATGATTAGAAAATACTTCCAGCATTAAACATAAAATAAAATAAAATAAAAGTCTAAAAGTTTCAGAGGTTAGAATAAAACCCTTTTTTTCAAGTGGCACATCTTTTGAAATCTTATTAGACCACTAAATCTATGACATTTGATAACTAGCTGAAACTCTTCTGAAACATTAGTGGTGCAGTTCTGATTTATTTTGAGTGTTACAGGGATTGTGGACGGATTGTGAAACACTACAAACCTGTAATTAAACTTCAGACAGGTGTTTTAGAGAGATACCAAATTAGGGAACACGTCCAGATAAGCAATTATATTTGACTACCAGTGACTACCAATAATTTTAAAAGAATTTACAAAAAGTCACTTATAATAAACCATTATTTTCCCTCTACAACTTTAAATAAACAAATACATGCTAGAAACAAAAACACAACACATGTATTTTAATGTTTATACTTTAAGTAACAGAAAAATCCCACTCCTGCCCGCTCCCGCTGAATTTCTGACTATTACTGCCCACGACCACAACGTGTCCGCAACGTGTCCCACCCATTCCAGCGATGTGTATGTCCACTCCCGCCCGCAACCCGCAAAGCTATGAGAATTATTCCTGCACATTGGCAGAGATGCATTGATTTTGTGTCTTCTTCCATCTTATAGGATATTAATAAAGAGATTCGTGGGGTTTGTTTCGTTTTCCTGACCTGCAGCTTTTGACGCACTTGTCGGGAATAGCGCTCCTATTTCGTTATTTTCATGTAGTTTTTAAATAAAATAAAGGTAATCTTATATTCTATTCCCATTCTCTGTATTTTTTTTATTTGGAATTACGTTTAGGCTATAGTCTATAACCTTGCAGTGTTTTGTTTTAGCCGTCCATTCCCACCCGCAGACAAGTACAAACCACCCGTTTCCGTGAGATTTGCGTCGGGTCCCGCAGGACCCAGTGGAGTACCAATCAGTGCAGACCTCTAGCCCACAGTTGCTTAGAATGGGCGAACTTGGCAACCCAGACAGAGAACAGCTCAGAAAATCTGTGTGTGTGTAACACAAGTAACGTTTTTTAATGAAGTTAGCAACTGTAATGAGATTACACAATATCGAACTGTAATCCTTTACATACTTACATACTTTGTAACATGTTCTCCCCAACACTGGTAATGTACTAATTTTACTGAGACTATAAATCATTACAGTATACACAGAAGTACCAAAAAAACCGGGACAGACTGTATAAAAACTGGTTAAGATTAGCGGAGTTTCTTACTAACAGAGTAAAGAAATTCATTCACTATCAGTATCCTGGAAATAAGAGTCATAGGTACATGAGTCATTATGATTACATAAGAACTTCTTAAATGGTTTAAATCTAGGGTATATCCACTGAAGTAAATGTGATTCTTCTTAAGCACAAAGCGTAAGTGAGCCACATGTTCACAAGAAAGCTCCAGATGAAGAAACAGGAGGGTCAAAGAAATAGTCGAGCATCAGGATGAATCGCTCAAGTCCACAGGCAGGAAACGCAGCAGTAGAAGAAGAAGTGAAATCTGGCACTGGGATAACTTCAGACAGCAGGGGTGCACACACAGCTCGAGAGCATGCAAGGTACACTCTTAGAAATGATGCTTCATCTAACACTATAAAGGAAACAGGTAGACTTTCAGTCTCACCGTGTACAACATAGGGGTTCTCTATGAGGAAATGTGTCAGATAAAACCTATTTAAAGAGCGAGAACTGTTAATGACCCAAAGAACCCCTGGGAAACCTTTCATAATGGTTGGTAATATTTATCTTATATATGTTTCTATGCTGAATATTCAGCTCATATACAGTATGCTGATAAAATTCACCTCCCCTACAAGATCATTCAGCTCTAGAATGTTAACGAAACAGTCAGATACAGACTAAATAAAAGGGGGAAAAACAACATAAAGTGTCTATGGTGTTGGACCACAAGAAGCTTTGCACAAATTCTGCAAGTCTCTGGAACTGGTGGTTTGATAATAATGGTATATAGCACTCCAAAATCTTCTACAGGTGTTCAGTTTGTATAAGATCTATCAAATGTGAAATCCATAACAAACTTACACAAGTTACACCATTTTCATGTTTATGGAACCATTCAGTGAGATCTTGTCCCCTGTGAATTGAGATGCTGGGAGAGACCACGCCCACCAGGACAGAAATTCTTTATCATATGGTAAAGGTGATCATTTTGACTAACTTTGCATCGATTTACAATGTAAAGGTGGTGGTGGTGGTGGTCTAGTGCACCCAGCATCCTAAAATGGTCTTCAGTGGAACCCACGGTTTTCCAAGTACTAAACGTAGATTGCGGCTTAGAGTGTAAGCAATAATGAACGTGAACGAACGTGAACTATTTGCCTACTGTGCTTGCACACAGAGGAATGTGACCTCCGCATTTAACCCATCTGTGCAGTAAAAAAATCACACACACCCGTGAACACTAGGGGGCAGTGAACACACTTGCCAGGAGCGGGGGGGAACCCAAACCACGACGCCCGGAGAGCAGTTGGGAGAGTTAGTTGCCTTGCTCAAGGGCACCTCAGTCGTGTCTTGCCCTGGGCGGAGATCGAACCCACAACCTTCCAGTCAAGTGACCGGTTCCCTAACCACTAGGTCAAAGCTGCCCTCTAATTTACTTATTAATAATTAATAAATAACCCACAACCCAAGAAGCTGTGTAGCAAATATACTACCTGTGGCGCCACCATCTCACATCTGATATTTGGATATGGTTTTAACCACTGTGGTCATTCCAGTGCAACATATTTAAGTTCCTTCTTGGTGATGAAAGAATATCTAGGTAGACATTATGCATATGTTGAAGCTGTGCACACCGTTGCATGGATAGCTTGCTAAAACTGAGATTAATAACAAGCTGCTAAACGAGATTAATTGCTCTGTCAAGAGTACTGTCACTATGTGATGCTGGTAATTACATAAGCTATAAAACGTAATGACTTCTAGATTACTTCCGCATGGTTCTCTTAAATGATGGATGTAGCCTTAAGAGGTAGAGATCTTTCTAATTTTATTTAGTTATGGGATATTCAGGCATATTAGAAATACAGCCATAGAGTCACTCAATGTCCTTTTATAATTTCCTAACGAGGGGAGCTGTGTCTACCGGTTACGGAATCATTCTTGTGACTGGAAGGTTGCCAGTCCCCTTGAAGTCCCCTTGAGCAAGGTACATAACCCTCAGACTGCTCCTCAAGTGCTGTGGTTATGGGTTGCCCCCTGCTCTGGGCAAGTGTGTTCAAAGCTCTGTATTGTGTGTGTTTCATTGCATGAATGGGCTAATTGTGGAAGTCAAATTCCTGTATGTGTAAGCAGAGTACGGTCAGTCACTTTAGTTTCACATCTGCTATGTAAAAGACAGAGGCGATGACTGGAGCAGTACTCCAGGTTGCACAAGAATAGTGTCTAAGTATGGAGGTACCAGATGCGGAGCAGATACTTCATCCCAAAAAACTTCAGAGTGGATGGTCTGGTGTGGTTCAAAAGGAATCAAGTTAATTAGAAATTAAGCTCATTTTAGATCCATGGACTGTCATCCCATCCGGGGTGTATTCCCACCTCAGGTCCTGTGTTTCTAGGATAGACTCTACCCCAACCCTGACTGAGATGAAACAGTTACTGAAGTTGAATAAATGAATTAAACATAATGGAGCTACATTAGGAGGCCTTTGTGCCTTGAAGATCCGAAAATATTTTTATGGATCATGGATTAACAACCTAATCAACCACCAGCGTGTGTGTGCCCTAACCTGCTGGGTGTATTACTGAACACCTTAGGGCTCTAATGGAAAGGTTCAAGATGAGTCTGTATTAGATGGCAGTTTTGGAATATTTACAACAGTATATAGTTTCGCCTATGTACATAATTCCTTTTGTTCCTCTCTGTTTTTGACAATGATAACAAAGTGGTTGGTGTGGTACAGTGGTAACATCAGTGGCTCCCATGTGAGAGACCTGGGTTCAGCCAGTCTGTGCTACACCAATAAGGGTCCTTGGGTAAGACTCCTAACACCACGTTAGCCTACGTGACGTTGTAAGTCGCTCTGAGTAAGAGTGTCTGCCAAATGCCATAAATGTAAATGTAAAGACATACCCGTAAGTCAGTATATAGTATAATCACTGGTTCTGGCTCACAGGTGTGAGAGTAGACAGATATGATTGCAAATGCATGTCAGTGTGATTTTACTGATGCAACTGTGGTAGACAGGAGCGACATGGCTGAACGGTAATCAGGAATAAATAAACAAGCAGAAAACCAGGGAGACACAGTGGGTATCATCACAGTTACCAATGTTCTTCCCATTGTGATAGGGGTTTCCGCTGGTTTCCTCCCACTAAACAAAAACAGCATGAATAAGTGTGTGAATAAGTGAATAGTGCTGTACAGTTGACTGACATTACATCCATAAATATTAAATATATATAATTTTAATCTGAACAATTTGCCTACTGTGTTTGCACACAGAGGAATGTGACCTCCGCATTTAACCCATGCGTGCAATGAAACACACACACCAGTGAACACTAGGGGGCAGTGAACACACTTGCCCAGAGCGGGTGGGGATCGAACCCAGGACCTTCCGGTCACAAGACCGGTTCCCTAACCACTAGGCCACGACTACCCACCAGCTTTAAGCTATAAGCTTTTTTTATTTTAATTTATTAATTTTTTAATGAGCATATCCAAACCTTTGTTTCTCACGCTTCACAAAGTGCATGTTTACCCCAAGACAGTCACGACTCTCTGAGCATAAAGATAAATGAGCATTTTCAAAAGACAACAATAATTAGTTTGTGCACCTTATCAGACATGTCTGGCTTTGACCTTTCAGAACGGCTGGACCATAGATAATAATTCTGATTGAGACGAGGAAGAATTCGGAGCTCAAACATCAGCGTGATGTTGAGCCATCAGCTTTATCAATGTGCCATTGTGGAACTCCTGTCACTGCTCTGATACTGTCACTCTGACACACCTAGCACATGGATTTTCACATGCGCACGTCAAAAAGGGCAAATCAGACACTGACATATTTGGTGGCTGTGTTGGTTTTAAATAGTCTTAAGTCTGGAAGACAATTTATTTGTATCATTTGAAGGAAAATAGTTATCTCTCTCTCTCTCTACATATATTCATAAATATATATATATATATATATATATATATATATATATTATCAGAGTGCTTAAAAAAGCACTCTATTGTTATTCCTCTTCCATCTTCTTCTTCCTATTTTTCTTCTTCTTAAGCACAATTATGCAATTAATACAGCCTAAACTGCTTAACGTACACACTCTGTACAAACACCATTTTGTAGATAATCATGACAAGACCTGTGCAATGTATTTTTGGTGTTGGTTAGATTTATGGTTTTTAAAAAACTAAAGTTTTTTTTTTTTAAATTCCCCATAGGAACGAATGGGGGAGTTTTTCTGCCATAACTTTGTCATTTTTTGAGCTATAGCCATGAAAATCAAAAGGCTCAGACCAGGTTAAATTACAGACAGATTACAGACACTCATCCTTCTCTTTCTGTCACTCTTATTTTCACTCCATTCATTTCTATAGGGAGTAACTAGAGTGGGTGATGTCATCTCCACTCTAACTTAGAGACATTTTTTCAGTTTTGCCAGTTTTTTTCTGTTCAATCTTGTTTGAAATCCTTATACTTCCACCTAGAAACACCATTTAAATTTGACATGGTAGACATATTTATCCTAAAAAGATATTAACATTTGACATTTTATTTTTTGAGTTATGGGGACTTGTTGTGGATGAGGCACCAGAAACATCTCCATTGACTTCAATGTTAAATTCAGGGTCATTCAAAATGTTCAATTTTTTTTATCTGTGTTTAACTTGATAGGCTAAAGATTTTCAGAGTTATGAGCGTTTGTTCAGAGTGTATAAACTGTGCGTTTCTATGCATATTAACAGGAGTGAGTAACAGTTGAGACGTGAGACTCTCTGACACACACACACACACACACACACACACACACACACACACACACACACACACACACACACACACACACTCACACACA
>JAOVVF010000022.1:6126472-6146472 GCA_028565595.1 Duopalatinus emarginatus
GACTTTCAGTGGTATGTGTTTTCTCCTATCGATGAAGTGGAATGGATTCTTTCGCGAAGCAACAGAAACAGCGCTGGATGAAATAATAATATTTTATATTAAACGTTGGGGGGTCCAAACGAACAATTATGAAATGTGGGGGGGTCTCGTCCAACTCACGTTCAATGGTGGCGACACCCATGGTGCTTGCACACAGAGGAATGTGACTTCCGCATTTAACCCAGCAGTACAGTGAAACACACACACCAGTGAACACACTTGCCCGGAGCGGGGGGCAGCCCCAAACCATGGCACACGAGAGCAGTTAGGGGAGTTAGGTGCCTTGCTCAAGGGCACCTCAGTCATGTCTTGCCCTGGGCGGGGATCGAACCTGCGACTTTTCGGTCACGAGACCGGTTCCCTAGCCACTAGGCCACGGCTGCCCCCTAGTCTCCTGTAATGACTAATACTTCAACATCTATCTGAGCACATTAGAGCTTCCAATCATGAACATTTTAAAAACTATTAATCTGCTGATTTGTTTTAATGCCAATTTAAAAAATTTACTGATTTTCTCAAAGCTTTGGTGTCCTGCAGTTTATATTAAATTGTATCAGGACGGTTAAAACTGGCACAAACAGCCACATCTGGAATATATTTCACAAGCCGTCACTAGAAAAGTACTGAACAGATCAAGACTGAGAGTGGGGACAGACTCGAGAGGTAACAACGAATGAGACGAAGAAGAGGATACATAGAGGAACTGAATAAAACAGATCTCCAGAGAGGAACTGATCGAGCAACCCTGAGACGTGGTATGAAAGAAATGTCCTAAAGGAGAATCTGAGGTTAACAGTGTTGGAAATGGTTAACATGGAAATGGTTAACAGGAAGAGAGAGAAAGAGAAAATGAGCTGTGTTGTTGGGTTTCAGAGTGACCTCCACATCTCTAGTGCTGCTTTGATGGATGTACATTGACAGAAACAGTTTCTTACTTTGCTGAAGATGATTTCACAGCTTCAAAAACGCACACGGCATCCAAGTTCAAGCACTCTCCTTTCAAACACATTTGTCTCCTAGTACACCATCATCATTGGTAATTGGGCTCGATTTCTTAGCACAAAGGGTCAAACAGAAGCAGAGGAAATGTGATTTCTCACTAGTCTAGATGATCATTCGATAATGATTAATTGTTCGTCCACAAAGACAAATGCAAATGAGGGCTCGTTATTTTGTCCGACAATTTACAAAGGTTCCTTTCTTGAGTGGTGTAATAATCTACTCCAGAGGGCATAAACCCAGCTTATTTGCTTATTTGATCAGTTTTGCTGGTTCAAAATCACATAACATTCCATCATATAAAAATTTAAATTACAATCAACGTTTATATCCATGACTAAAGCAACGTGGAGGATAAAACACATCAGAAGCCGGTTTTGATTAATATAATGTTGAAGCCTGGATACATCACTACACATGAAAGTAAAAAATGATCCACACTCTGGATGTAAAGTTTCTGTTAATAAACTTTTATTATCAACTTTTTCAACATAACCTCCCTGCAGCCGTGGCCTTGTGGTAAGAGAACTGGTCGAACTTGGACAATAAATGGCTGAAAAGTTTTAGAACGTTTTAACCCCCAACTGCTCCTGTGGTTTGAGGTTGCCCCTCTGTTCTGGGAAAGTGTGTTCACTGCCCCCTAGTGTTCATTAAGTGTTTGTTTAACAGAGGGGTTAAATGTGGAGGTGATATTACTCTGTGTTAATACATTTGGTCCATCTGGCTAACAAGCTTTTATACTCCTTCATTGTGGAACAAATCTACTCTCTATTGGGTAAAATTTAGTAAAATATATTTTAAAAAATTTTATATCATATAACATATTGTGATGACCATGCCACAATATTCATTTAGCCATTTATTTATTTGAAAACTTTTCAAAACAGAATTATAATTTGTGTCTCTGTATGTAAAGGCCGGAACATGTGAAGATGAATGAGAAGAAGGACTCGGCAGATCACTTCATGACCTGTCTGATTTTCCATCTGGTGCTTTTCAGAGCTCTTTCTCAACACCTCAACATGGTCCTAATATTTAAGAGCATCCATTACTGATTTACTGATGACTCTTTACTGAACTAAAAGAGCAATGGATTTACTTTACTGATTTTTTTTTTTGGAAAATGTAATCTGATTACTAATTACTTTACTTTTAAGTTACATTCTAAAATCTACAAATAATTGGGAAAGTACAAAAAAAGCCCTTTTAGTGGTTTATTAGGAATAAAATATAGCAGCAGTAGCAACAGTAGATGTATAAAATGAGCTTAATTATTCTTTATGGTGCTGATTTCTTAGAACAAATTAATCTGTTATAAAGCATTAGAAAAATATAGTCCAATAAACATTTTTTCAGGGGTCCCTCAAACAATGCAACATTACAGGCATGTGGACAGGCAAGTATAAGAACTGAAAAATTATATCAGTAAAGACAAAATAAGAGTCTCAATAAAGTTTATATTCACAAGTTTAAACAAAAAGAAAATAAATTTAGAAATATGCATATTAGTTTGTAATAATACTTATTATTATTATTATTATTATGATGATGATGAAATGTGCATTTTTCCTAATTATTACAGTTATGAAAGTTAAATTATTTAAAGTCTATAAAGGACACGATTAGAAAATACTTCCAGCATTAAAAAAGATTTGAAAAATAAATAAATAATAAAACTCTGTGTCAGAGGTTAGAGTAAAACCCTTTTTGTCGAGTTGTCTTTTCCATTTTCCTTATTTGACCACTAAATCTATGACATTTGATACCTGGCTGAAACTCTTCGGAAACATTAGTGGTGCAGTTCTGATTTATTTTATTATATAACAGGGATTGTGGACGGATTGTGAAACACTACAAACTTGTAATTTAGCTTCATTAGACAGGTATTTTAGAGTCATACCTAATTAGGGAACACGTACAGATAAGCAATTATATTCGACTACCAGTGACTTCCAATATTTTTAAAATAATTTACAAAAAGTCACTTATAATAAACCATTATTTCCCTCAAAAATACTAATAAACAAATACACACTAGAAGCAAAAACACAACCCACATATTTTAATGTTTATACTTTAAGTGACAGAAATAAGCCCAGCTTATAATTAACAAACCTGGCAACCCGCTGGTGCCACAGCCCAGGCAGAGAACAGCTCAGGAAATCTGTGTGAGTAACGCAAGTACCATGTTTTTTCTATGAAGTTAGTAACTGTAATGAGACACAATATTGAACTGTAATCCTTTACATTACTTCATTACTGAGAAACGTCATCAGATTACAGTAACACATTACACAGTAATGTCTCACCCCCAACACTGGAATGGATGCATGATGCTTATGTAGGCTAGGTAAACTCACCGTGATCACACACAGATGAGAATCAACACGTTTCCTCTCCATCCGCAGCTCACCCTCGACCACAGCCGCCACTGCCGCTGTGTGCTCTTCAGGGCAGGTCTTCTCTGTTTTAATAATGATAATGATTTTACTTCATTACCATCAAATGAGAAGACACCAGGAAGGCTTCTTATAGCTGTCATAATGTAACTAATAACATTTCATAACACTAGATAACGTTAGCTATAATGGCTTAAAAGCACATGTTGTTTGTTAATAAATTGATGTGGCGTCAGGGGAATAAAGCGCCAACATGCTGTTATAGGAAAATCAGCTTCAGGCTTTGCATTGGGAAGCATTGTGTCCATCTAGAGTAGGTCAGTTCTTACTTACTTACACATACTTATAGCTGTTCAAAACAAAAAAAACAGAAATCACTCTTAATTGCGAAGACATGAGAAGGCAGACGTTAAAGACTGGTCCTACAGAATAGCTGATTTACGAATAGCTGATTTAAGGTCAAACCATCAGGACCTGATGATAACCAGTATGGTCACTTCTCAATCTCAGAAACTGTCAGCTGGGGAGGCTGAAGGCTGACATGTGCTTTCACTACATGTGCGGCTGGAGGCATTTTTTTAAAATGGCTACATCACAGATGCCCCCGAATACTTCAGTACTTCAGAGCGGACACAGTACAGTATGCAATCCCTCCTACCTAAAGAGTACATAGGAAATAAAAAGTGTTGAAAGTGGATATAAGGTGGAACCTTTGGACAGGTGTAGAGGACTACACATTTAAATGCATCCTGGAATTGGGGTCTTTTACAGTAGAGTTGTTGCCAGAATGGAAGCCTCTTAGAGAAAGCCCACTTTCAGAGACATGCCTACATGTCAGAGGATTCAGGTGGTTTTTAATTACAAGAGGCATGAAGGTGAAAGCTGGCCCCTGGTGATGAATCCTCCTATGGAAAGAGCTCTGCGTGCTTTAAACAGTAATTGTACATCACAGCAGCCAGCAATCACGCTCTGCCGAGCAATCACGCAAACACAGCCAGCTGCACTCGATGACATCTACCACGCCGCTCCGGAGCACGGCAGCCAATCTGACCCTGCATGTGTGTGTGTAAGCCCATTATGGAAAACACAACTCACAGTGCTCTCAAACTGAAATCACCCAATTTTTGGTGTTGTTAAGGCTGTGTTTTTTATTTCAGCAAGATTAAATTCTGTATGCTAAATTAAATTCTGATTTGGTTTTGGATATCTGGGCAGTTTCTAAAGCGCGCACACACACACACACTTCAATTCCGTCTAGACACTGTGTACTTTTTGAAGACATTTATTTCCAAACTTGGGCTGGGTATAAAAAGGTTCTATCTATCACACATTTTTTTTTATTTTAGAAAAAAACTGGAAACAAAACAGCAAAAGTTGGACAGATTGATGCAGTCCTGCTATTGTCTGGTGTGCAAGCAAAGCTGCTACAAACAAATACGCACGTCACGCTATGGGAATAATTCAACCCCAGGACGCCACCTTATAACTGGCCTCCAAAAATTCTCATCGACGATCAATCCATGTTGTATCAGGAACCATTAAAAGAAACTAAAGAGTCGTGGAACTTTGCTCCACTGAACAACAACATGGCTAGATTTTGTTCAGGTTTCAACCTACTGAAGGAACCAGGACCACCAAAATGTAAACTATGTCACAAATACAACGCATGTAGCACAGCAAATATGGAAGGGATGGAGTCTTAAGAATGTTTCTCATTGCTGTTGCTTCATGAATGTTAAAATGAATGAAGCTTTTTAGAGCAGCTGCAATGCACAAATTCATGCATGTCTTTGCATGAAATCTAAACCTTTAAACTGTTAAATCATACTGCATTGCCAGTTTTCACACACCACCTCTAAAATAAAGGAAAAGCACTTCTTAGCTACATATACACTGGAGTTCCACTTATTCCATGGGACCCCTGGTACATCTACAAATGTCTCTGACAGGTGAACACTGTGTGCCTCTTTTCTGACGAGTTACACCAGTTCACGTCTTACATTCATTCTGATGGGTTTGGCCTGTTTCAACAGGACAAAATGCGTCAGAGATGCCAAATTATGGTTAGAGGAACACTCGGAAATTGGGGTTTGGTACAGAAGTCTAATGCTTGGTAGGTCTCTATGGGGCACGGACTCCACAAGCTTGCAAAAAAATCCCATGGGACACCAGGGACAAAATTGTAGACCTGCACAAGACTGGGATGGGCTACAGGACAATAGGCAAGCAGCTTAGTGAGAAGGCAACAACAGTTGGCGCAATTATTAGGAAATGGAAGAAACACAAATCTGGATTTTTTTTTTTAGATTCTGTGATAAAAATACGATAAAAATTTCAGACCTCTCCATTGTTTGAAGGTGTGAAAACTTGCAAAACTAGCAGTGTATCAAATACTTTTTTTCCCCACTGTATACACCAGTTCTTCTTCTTAACTCAGGGTAGTTTGATGAATGTGTAATGTTTATCAGAGTAAGGTCATTCCTAAAGCAGACAAGATCATCGATCCTGGTTCCTCTTTCGGGAATTCCTTTTGTTCTAAGTGGTAGAAACACCCCAAAGGCTGATTTCTACTTTTCAGATGCTGCATGTACACAAACTTTATACTATTTGTATCTAATGATTCCTGACCTCAGACCAGGAACCATGGGTTTGGCCTGTTTCAACATGACAAAATGCGTATAGAGTGGCCAAATTATGGTTAGTGAAAGACTCGGAATTTGGGGTTTGGTGCACAAGTCTAATACTTGGTAGGACACGGACCCCACAAGCTTGCAAAAAAGCTTCCAATTCCAACCTGAGTCACCAGACTGCAACTTTATCAAACACTGCAACTTTATCAAACACATCTGGGATGCCATGCAAAGCTGGTGACACACCAGTCTTATACTGTGTAGGATCTCTGTGTTGCACAGCGTGTTTCATGGCACTCGAGATGCATTTCGATAATGTTAAGATCTGGTTAGGTGAGAATGGCAAAACCCTAAACGAGTGTTCCTCCAACCATAATTTGTCGTCTCTAGATGCATTTTCTCTTTCGGCGGAGGCCAAATGCATCATAATGAATGGAGGACACACAGTTTTCACCTGTCTGATTTTTGTAATGTCCTATTAAATGCCAGCTTAAAAAAAACATTCTGCCAGACTGTGTTCTTTCCACAGACTTGTCCAGTAAGTATTTGATACACTGCCATTTTTGCACATTTTCCCACCTACAAAGAATGGAGAGGTCTGTAATTTTTATCATAGGTACACTTCAACTATAAGAGACAGAATCTAAGACAAAATCGAAGAAGAATCCAGATAATCACATTGTATGATTTTTTAAATAATTAATTTGCATTTTATTGCATGAAATAAAAAACGTGATCACCTACCAACCAGCAAGAAATCTGGCTCTCACAGACCTGTTAGTTTTTCGTTAACAAGCCTCCTATTCGGCACTCATTACCTGCATTAATTGCACCTGTTTAAACTTGTTACCTGTATAAAAGACACCTGTCCACACACTCAACCAATCACGGCCAAGACCAAAGAGCTGTCTAAGGATTTCGGGGTCAGAATTGTAGACCTGCACAAGACTGGGATGGGCTACAGTTGGGGCAATTATTAGAAAATGGAAGAAACACAAATCGGATTTTTTTTTTTTTAGATTCTGTCTCTGACAGCTGAAGTGTACCTACGATAAAAATTTCAGACCTCTCCATTGTTTGAAGGTGTGAAAACTTGCAAAACTAGCAGTGTATCAAATACTTATTTTCCCCACTGTATACACCAGTTCTTCTTCTTAACTAGTTTGATGAATGTGTAATGTTTATCAAGAGTAAGGTCATTCTTAAAGCAGAAAAGATCATCGATCCTGGTTCCTCTTTCGTGAATCCCTTATGTTCTAAGTGGTAGAAACACCCCAAAGGCTGATTTCTACTTTTCAGATGCTGCATGTACACAAACTTCATACTACCATTTGTATCTAATGATTCCTGACCTCAGACCAGGAACGACTAAATACCTCTTGAACACAGAATTCCTACTTGGAAACTCCAATATCAGTTAAGGTCATCAAATCAACATGTACTGTATGTGTGTTGTATGTAGTACCATAGTCATATTTCCTTTTAAATGTGTCACACTGGCTAGGAAAAAAGAGGTAAATAAATTATAAAGCACTCATCACAGTTACTCAGCTCGCCTGTTCCTGTTGTTCCATACTCAAATACACAGAGGTTTAACAGAAATGACGAGCTCAACTAAGGTGGGTGTGGGGGCTGTATGTGTCACTGCAGTAGGTAGAAATTAAAAAAGTATTTATTGTCTTAAAGGCTCAGCACCACCTAATATAAAAGTGCCAAACACATAAATAGAGGAATCTGAGTTCTAACTTTTGATAATCGAATTCAAGAATTGAATTTAGCCACGCTGTTCGGAAACTGTCGTAGGCGCATGTAACGTATGTGGTGGACAACAACACTAGTAGATGCACTCACGGTAATGCAAACATGATAAGAAGAGGTGTTTCATTTCATTATGATATCCAGTCAACCCCACTGTCACTGCAGATTCATCCTCTTCATCAAATTCAGAAAATATCATCAGAATCTGAAGATCCAGCACTGGGAAATTCCCAGGCCAAGTCAGTCATAATAGTGTTTTAGCGTGGCGTTGTTGACTGTTGTCCACCAGTGACATCACACGCAGCATCAGGAATTTCGGTAGTGAGCTTGGGACTTTCTATCAATTGAATCAAATTTGTCAATTTTAAGGTAAATTAAGCTGCTATTTTCATTTTGATTAATGTTTATATTTCAGTACCTAAAACTAAAACCTAAAAAAAAATCACCTTAGGGTCCATTAGGTGGTGCTTAGCCTTTAAGTGGCCTTTGTTTCATGAACCACAATGTAAGCAGAAATATAAAAACGATATTAAAAAAACTAAATGAAAATACTTTTAAAAATGCTGATATATTTTTTAAAAAAACAAAACAAAACTTTTTTTCCAATAGACTGTAAATTTCAGCCTTTCTACCTCAGCTATATCACTCCAGTTCATAATCTCCATTTCTCTATTTCTAATCTCTATATGCACATACTATCAGACTAACTCAGACCACCATAACCATGACCAGGATGTTACTAAGCATAAATAAATGAACCATGTAAACGTCGTCTCACCCTTGGACTCGCACTGATCTGACCACCTTCTCACGCCCACTGCTTCGTATTCAGCCAGTCAACGGCGAGAAAGTAAAAACTTGCATCCCACCGATTCACCTCTAATCTCAGATCAAACCTATAATCTGTTTATTCTGAATCATGTACTTCTATCCTAGTAGCCCTGGTGTATGTGCCCCACACTGGAATGCCATGATAGTAGAATGTGGAACATAAATAATGAATAAAACCACTAAATAAAATAAAGCATCTGTACCACATCTTGGCCAGTTCTCAAAGGTCAGATAGCTACAGTATGTTTACCTGAGTGTAAGCATGGCTGATCGGAGCGCTGCCTGTGTAGTCATTATAACTAAGCGCAAAGGAAGTAAAAACTATTAGTGAGCGTGAAGAGAAACTACACTACAGTTCGCCGAAAACCGAGCACTCAGACGTGCTTTTTGCCAGCATGGAAACTTGACTTGGCTTGACAGACATCAGTTCAGTCTGATTGTACACAGCCTGCAGAAGTAGAAATCAGCCCTAATGCTGGGAACGCACTAGGTTTAGACTCAACTTGGCGATCCGAAGTAAACATTGCGCTTTATATATATATGTATATTATAGTTGCATTATAGTAACATCAATGAGCAGCTACTGGTGCACTTAAGATGCAATCAGCCATCAGTCTGTTCAAGCAACCTGCACCTTATTTCACTGCGCTTGAGGACGAGGTCTTAGTCTTAGTTTAGAGTAAATCCGATCTTTTACGGTCACATTGTACGAGGTGGTCCTAATAAAATCCGTAACATACATGATATCACGTGCCAGAATATACAATAAGATCCTCTGAAGGAAACGACAACTCTGCTTATATCACCAATCAGCATGATCCAGGCTTGTGCAGAAGTTGGGCTCAGTGCGATCTTGAGGTAATGCAGATATACTGTCTGTCCATTAGCATGTT
This sequence comes from Duopalatinus emarginatus, assembly GCA_028565595.1. Classification (NCBI taxonomy): domain Eukaryota; kingdom Metazoa; phylum Chordata; class Actinopteri; order Siluriformes; family Pimelodidae; genus Duopalatinus; species Duopalatinus emarginatus. Next base: position 6,136,022 of record JAOVVF010000022.1, read on the forward strand.
TATGGTTTAAGCTGTGCAATGAGTTTTGCCCTTCTCCTATTGATGGCTTTTTAGATGAGGTTTATCTCTGAATAAAACATTTTCTGACATTGCCATAACAGTGATCAGGTATATTTTGTAACAATGACGCCAAACCACCCACCACTGAAGATGTCACTTTATGAAACTTGGAGGAAGTAAAAAAAAAAAAAAAAAAAGAACTAACAACCAAAGACTTCTATAATTATGCAGCATGTCTGTGATGGCAAAACCAGGATGTATATCATACAGTGTAAAAGCCAGCTTAAGACACGCTGGCTGCCTGGGAGATTTGTGATGTGGTAGAGAATCTGCCTGAGATTGTATTGCTGGTTTTTGCACTGAGATTTCTAAAAAAAAAAAAAAAACAACAAAAAAACCTATGAGGATGGAGTGTCAATCTGCGGCTTTCGAGCTTCTGAGCTCAGTTCAGTCTCGGATTTGTCATCGACTCTGTTAAGCTCACTGCCTGGTTCTGATCTGCTGTCCTCATGTTTACATGATTTCTTTGGTTCCTCATCATCTTCCTCTTTTTTGACTCCTGCGTCATTGTCCTTCTTTGGTGTTCTTTTCCTCTTTGTCCCGGGTTCCTTCTTTTCCTCGATCTTCAGCTCGATCTTGACTTCCTTTTTCCAGGCGCCGTAGGGCAGGATGTCTGCGTCGCCACCTGAGAACTCGCACAGCGTTGGCCCTGCCCACTCGGGGATCTCCAGGCCTAAGAGCTTCATTAGTTGACCCATGACTTCATCAACGTAACCGTGGATGAGCAGGTGGCCGTGCTTGTCCTGAAACAACGCAACAACGTTAGTGTTTAGACGAGAGGCTCGGCAACCCGAAGGGGTTTGTCATTTTGACATGTTTTCTTTTAGAAAAAACAAAACAAAAAAAAACTTTGGGAGTCACAACGTTACATTTTATTACTTTAAGTAATAAAATGAATGTTAATCTTGAATGTTAATATGTCTCAGTATGTGCTCATGTCCGAAAATATAACATGCATGAAAACTTTAAAAACATTTTTCTGTAAAGCTGCTTAAAGCGCTATATAAATAAAATTTAACTGAATTGAATAAAAACTTAGCCTTACTTTTGCTTTTCTTGCACCTTAATTTTCAGCAGGATACTTTTCCACAAAAGTATCAGTATTAGTAAACAGTTTCTTGTAAAATATCTCTCAAGGTTCTATTTTCGTGAGGCTGAAGTCAGCCTCGATTTTTCCCATTTCACCTTAAATGATTACTTTCTAGTTTCTCAGGCACCAGTTAAGCAGTGTATCTGCACATTTTTGATCTACAAATTTAATGACTTTTTTAAGACCTCCAAGAAAAAAAAATAAGAACATTACCACGGCAAAAATATAAAATCAACTACACTCAGTTTAACAGAACACATTTGTATGTAAAACAGCGCTCACGTCTCCGCTGAACTTATAGGAGTGATGTAGGCTAACCGTTTACAAAACCCACAAAATTTCAGCCTTGAGTGTAGTAGTTAGTGAGAATGCACTGAAGGCATTACTTGTGTGGGATCCCGAAGCGGCTGTAACGTTAGTGTTTGCATTTGCAGTAACGTTAGATACCGGTGCCACAAACATCTGAATGGGGGCAGTTGTTGTCTGGCTGTGGACATAACGCTTGTGCTTCTCCCCTTTCATATGTGTGTCAAGTGCTTTACAGCCCATTGTCCCCAATGTTATGTTTAAGTTTACACCTCGCTTCATACTCTGTCACTTTTTGTAACCAGCCACGATACTTTCCATCCTCGAGCCAGTTATCATTAAACCTGCATTTCCACATCTTGCTGCGGATCATCTCTGAAAAATATCCACTTAAACACTGCTTTATCTACTTCTACCAAGTGCATATAGGCTTAAATGGAGAACACTGCCCTCTAAATGTGTGATGCCAGTGCTAGGCACATGCTTCTTTTACAGTCTGGTTAGATAGGGATGTGCGCTGGTGAACTAGCATGAAAAATAATCTCGTCGGATATTGTTATCTTTCTTTCATTTCGCCCAGATGAAATTTAATGCCGCCCGAATTAAATGTAATGCCACTATTTGAAAATTATCGAAAAATCATGCATTTTAAGACCTTAAAAATAAAATATTTTTTAATACTTTTTAAGGATCCGCGGAGACCCTGGTTAAGGTGGAACAGGAAAATTTGAACAAGGAGCTGGTGAATGGGAAATTGACCGATATCGATTATATTGTTGTAAATAAATGTTTTGGTGAACCAGATGGAGTGTTTATTAATGCAGATAACTCTCGATCTTCATCTTAAATCTTTCTTTTCTCTTCGCCCTTTTGTTCGCTACTAGCTAGGTGAGATTGTTGTCTGCATTGCTGTTTAACCAGCAGTCTATGTGACGGTCTTTAGGGTTAAAATTTGTGAATTATCAGTGTTTATAACACCAGTTATAAATTAACTCTAGTGTTTACGATCATTTATTGTTAAAACTCTGTTAGAGCCGAGTGTTAATGTGCTACTGCACAGGAGGATTATTTTACTTTTATTTAAAAATCTAATTCTGCCGTGGAGGCACAAAAGGGCAGTAAAAGAGCCGCATGTGACTCAGGAGCCGCATGTTGCAGACCCCTGCTCTAGTCACTGTTCTAAATCAAGCAGTAACACCCTGTCTCTGTAAATAGCTTTCTAACACTTCCTGTGGATTCAATGTTCCACAGTATAGTCTCCTAGAAAGAGTAGAAACAGTGAGTTTCCTTCACTAATGAATCAATCGGTCTACCCGGCGTGTGAATGAATTGCTCAGTTTTGTTTACAACACTCCTCAGTGCCACATTCATAAAAACCCAAGACTCATACCCTGTAATATTTCTCCACTGATGAGATTTATTTGCACACAAATCTAAGTTAGACTTTCAGCTGCAGCACCAAATCGTGGTCTGGTGTTCTTCTAGCTCTGTAAGAAAGTGAGGAATGAATCCATCATGTATAGTTGCTACGATCGCCACTCATAACAGGATTAAAGGCTGAACAGGTGCATCGGGAAGGGACCTGAGGGGAAAAGGGGGAGGTAGAGCTGCTTAGTGTAATTAAACTGGAGAACGTGTGGTGCTCTGGAGTTAAAATATACAGGAATTGTTGGCACCCTTTGAGCGTATGATTACATAAGACAGCTATTACAGACAATTATTTATTATTTATAAATTATTCTCCATGTAAACAATAAAACCTATCTGTGTTTTTATATATTAAAAAATATTTTTTAAAGAATATTGTACAGTCATCATGGTCTGTGAATAGGCTTTAAAATGCCACAAACTCCTGGGCCCTGTGGTCTAATCGCTCCCGGTTCACGTATTCTGTACAAGCTGTCTTGGGAACAGCGCTGTTTTATTCAAGATGCCGTCATGAGCTAGCAAAGATAAGCACAGTAAATTGACTGTGTATACAGGTTGACATCTAAAACTCTGACTTACACTGACGAACAAGCTTTATATCTGGCCACTTTCTCTCACCCCCAGTTGACAGCACAAACAGCCAATACAATGTACACCTCTACTCTAAAAAACAGATTTGTTGTGTTTCATTAAATAGTTAAATATGGAAGTAAAATTTCACTGAGTGCAACCACAATAGTCAACGAGTTGTACACTTTTATTATATCGCATTATATATTTATATACATTTACGGCATTTGGCAGACGCTCTTATCCAGAGTGACTTACAAGGTTACTGGTATTACAGGCAGGCCTACATAGTGTTGGGAGTCTTGCCCAAGGACCCTTATTGGTGTAGTATAGACTGGCTGCCCTGACCGGGAATCAAACCCAGGTCTCTCACATGATAGCCAATGATGTTACCACTGTACCACACCAACCACTATAATCCATATCCATTATCCATAATGATCTGAAGGGGAATACAGGGAATACAGCTGTTACCACTACTGGAGGCTGGAGCAAGGCCCTTAATCCTCTCTATTTCAGGGTCGCTGTACATGGCTGACTCTGCGCTCTGATCCCAACTTCTTAACACACTGTGCTGTATTATATATGTGACAAACTAAAGGCTGCTCTTTCGAGAAAAACACAAGAAAAAAAGACAGTAATGTAGTAATGATAGACAGTAATGTAGTAATGATAGACAGTAATGTAGTAATGATAGAGTGAGAATTGTGTGAATTAAAAGAAAACCAAAAAAAAAAAACCACAGAGATAGAGAGAGACTGATTGAGAATTATCAGTTAAAATTGCATACCTTGTGTGTGTGTGTGTGTGTGTGTGTGTGTGTGTGTGTGTGTGTGTGTGTGTGTGAAACACACATGTTTCGTTGACTGCAGGTTCACTATCACCACTTTGCCTCCAGTTCGTTTGGTCAGAAGAGGCAAGTCTCCGCTGGGCTTAATTTGTAGAGACGTACCCAAGGTAAGAGCCAGGTCAGCTCGCCTGCACACACAGACACACACAATGACTGAAATAAATCATTCTGCTGCATGAAAATTGAAATGTATTGGCTGAACGTACAAGACGAGCTGCAGGTTGACCTGCTTGAGCGTAAATCTTTTGAGTTTGTCTCACACACACACACACACACACACACTTGTGCAAAATTTAGTTTCTTCTGGGTCAAGAGATTTTTTTTTCTAAAAGACCTCACATATGGTTATGGCACTCTCATTCATATGGAGTTGTCTGTCAGGAAACACACACGCGCACACACACACACACACACACACACACTTCAAATACAGGTCAGGAGTTACATGGTGCATGTTTTTCTACTAGTAACCACCTCTACTTCTCTGCTGTATGCATCGTGAATAAGCGCACTACAAGTCCAAGAGTGTGATCGGGCTGAGGAGCGAGAATAGAAATCATTTTTTCAGCCGGACGTCTGCATGTCTCCATTTCTTTGAACGCATAACAATTTGCCAAAGTACAAGTGTGTGGCTATACACACACTGATCAGCCATAAGATTAACACCTCATTACTTATATATTTACGTATTTTTATATATATTTTTTATACCACGGTTAATTCCGACCCTGCAATCTGATTGGCTGAGAGACCATTCCATGAGTGCACGTCATTGCACGATAACATCACTGGGACCAAAGCGCTCCAAATATCACTCCGCCACATATATACACGCACACACGTAACCGTATCGGCGACACCAGCGTTAACAAGCCGAACAATACAGCCATAAAGTTAATAAAGTAAAATAAGGCAAAGCTTATTCCTAATATTTCCTCCTCCAGTGTGGAGCCGCCTGCACATTTACTGTCTGCGTACTGAAGATTCACTTCACTGACATGCGGTAAGTTGTTGTAGGCAACGTGGAAAAGGCAGAGTGGACTATCAGTGGTTTGTGTATCCTCCTATCGATCAAGTGGAATGGATTCTTTCACGAAGCAACAGAAACAGTGCTGGGTGAACGAATATTTTATGGTAAATGTGGGCAGGTCCAAACGAATAATTATGAGATGTGAAAAGAGGACACGTCTACTCCAGATTGACTGGCAGAGACGCCCATGTATATAAAGCTGGATGTTTTAGCAGTGGACCATCTGTAATGTTCATAAATTTTAATGAATATATAATATTTTCCTTCCTCTTTATCCTAAAATCTATGAATAAACACTCATAATGAAACTGTGGTATAATCACAATAATACACCCAAGAGTCGTGCTGTATTGTGATATATTGGCACTGGGCCACGGCATTAATACCTAGCAAAAGTGGTCCAAGGAAGAAAACCGGTGGACCAGCTACAAGGTCATGGGTGCCTAATGGGTTCACTGATGTGCTTAAAGGTGAAGGCTAGCTGCTCTAGTCCAGCACTCACCTGTGTGCCAGTCAGTTCCTAAGTAGCTTTTGTCTCTTTTACATTCTGTACTTCCTGAGGTACAGCTTCTTTATGTCTCCTAGATGTCTTTACGTCTCTTTCACTAAAGCCCATCTCTCAAGCTAGCTAGATCACTAAGGTAAATTTGTGAAATGAAGGTGGTTCTGCATTTCTTCTATTTACAAACTTAAGTTGATCTTCATACAAGTGTTTCTCTACCCTTCTGTACTTTCTTTAGGTCTGTGCCTTGACACAATTCTGTCTCAGAAATTGACAAATGTCTAGTGAATGGGTACAAAAAAAAAAAACATTTTATGGTGATATAATGTTAAAAAAGTGGAACAGCATGGGATTAAATGTATCCTCATTAAAATGTGACCAGTGGCCAGTGGGACACGCTCATGGCCTTGTCTCTTTCCACTGGCTCACATGGACCCTGTCCTTTGCCTTCACTCACACACACACACACACACACACACACACACAAACCACATACCTGCTGGCCTCATCTGCACGGTTCAGATCCCGGTCAGGAAGTGAGTCCTCCCAGTCCAGAATAGTACTGATCAGCTTCCCTCTGCCACACAGCAAACATATCAGATGCATCGAACCACACACACACACACACACACACACACACACACACACACACACACACACACACACACACACACTAGGGGCTCACACAAATTAATAACAGACAGATGTGAACCCACTCACCTGCAGGCTCGGAGTCCTCTGGACCGAGTGCTTTCACAGTAGCGCCCCGTGGGTTTCAGCCCCATGACCCCAATTACCTTCTCGCGCACATACTGCCTGCGAAATCACAAAGCCCACAATGCAGTGACCTTGTCTGGAGCTGGAGGCTCAAAACACACATCAAATTAGCCCAGCGGCAATTAAACGGAAGTTTTAAATGAACAAAAAAAAAAAAAAAAAACACCTGAAAAGAAAGATAGAGTAAAAGACTGACTACTCTCATGACTAAATTGACTAAGGACGTAGTGTTGCTTTTACCACCCTTTTTTTGTGTGCATGTGTGTGTATGTGGGGGTTTATATTAACCCCCCGAGAAACTGCCCTACTTACTGGGGGAACTGTGTACTAGCAGCACAATACACAAACACCTGTCACCAGTTGAGGGACAGAGAGTGACCAAATCAGCCAACACACACTTACCGTATCTATATATTTTATCCTATTTTATTTTATTATATTTTATTATTATTATTGTTCTTTTTCCATCTGCATTTTTATTTTATTTCTTTCCCTTATTATTTTATTATTATTATTATTATTATTGTGGCTATTGTAAATCTTGTTCATTTCTGTTGTCATTGTTGTCTTCGAATGTAAGATGATCATACCAATAAAGCTTCTTAAACTGAGACAGAAAGACAAAAAGAGACAGAGAGAGACAGACAGACAGAGTGAAAACAGATGGTGCACAGACTGAGAAAGACAGAGACTGAGAGAGAGGGAGAGAGAAAGAGAAAGAGAGAGAGGGAGACAGAGAAGAGAAAAACAGATGGTGAGAGAGAGAGAGAGAGAGAGAGAGAGAGAGAGAGAGAGAGAGAGAGAGAGAGAGAGAGACGACATGGTGCACAGAGTGAGAGAGACAGAGACGAGGGAGAGAGGGGGAGAGAGATGGAGAGACAGAGAGCACACAGAGCAACAGACTGACAGACAGAGAGAGGAGAGGAGAAAAGAGAGAGAGAGAGAGAGAGAGAGAGAGACAGAGAAAGAACTACAGAGAAAGAATGAGAGGGTTACAGTGAGAGAGAAAGACAGGCAGACAGACCGAGAAAGAAAGGAGATGAGTCAACTGCAACTCCCTCTCCTGAATAATCAGTGCAGTTGTTGCCACATCTCTGTGGTCTAAGTGGAATAACACACTCCAGACTGTTGTGTTATACAAAAACACTGCACTTCACACTCTCAGGTTTATTATTATGTATATTACAGCAGTGTATGAAGTGCATTATTCCTTATATAATAAACATCTTTCACAGCTACAAGATCCAGTTGACTTGTTTATCATATGTACAGATACATCATATATACACGTGTGTGTTTGACCTGACTTGATATTTTCTAAAACATGGTGGACAGTGCATTTATTCTTTATTTAATAAAAATGTTAAACAGTAACTACTGACGCTCGGTTTTACTGGTTTATGAGCTGCTCATGTGTGACGTATAAGAACCCATTAGTGCTTCAGAAATAACAGTATATAAAATGTAGAAACGATCCACGAAGCTCTCTCACAGTGTGAATGTCAGCTGGTGTAATCTGCCAGCTGTGCAACTCTGACTGAGATTGGGGACAGTAATGAAGAGCGATCAGCTGCAGGCGAATGTCCGACTGCCTGGGGAATGATGGAGTAAACACCTTGATGGCTGTAAGACACCAAACAAGTTTCTTCAAACTGCCTTCTGGGGAATTGTGTCTCAAATAACAACTTCTGTCCGAGTCCCGATATGACTGGATGACTTCTAATTAGAGGCAGAATGGAGCACGTGGATGTGTGGAGCGACTTAAATAAAGTTTCTGTCAACACTTGTGTTATGAAAATGAAGTCAACTTTAAAAAGTTCAGGGCCTTCTGTAGAAAATGCAGAATGGTTGATGGAGAAACATCTTCCTGGGCCTACTGATAATTATACAAAGCCAGGTAAAGGAATCATGTTTTTTTTTTTTTTGGATTCAGAACATGTGAAGTGAAAATGAAGCGGAAATGCCTGGAGCGGTGGGCAGCCTCTATCCACCACACCTAGGGAATAGTATGGAGTTAGATGCCGTTCTCAAAGGCACTTTAGTCATGACTTGTCAGTTGCGGTGTTCAGCCTGGAGACCCTCGTAAGGCGCGTTCCTTTACACAAGCCCACAGCTGCCCTTAATATGAATATACTTTACGGTTCGAGGGCATAGCTGCTACATGTAATCGGATGTGTGTAAATGACAGCGGATCTGGATTTTGAATTAATGTATTAAATTAATTAATGTGTTCATACGAGCACATGCTGTATTTCCTCCTAAGGCTTAAACAGGGGATGCATCCATACCCACACTGGAATCAGGCATCAGTCATTTACTGGGCTTATTTACTCATAAATATCAGGAACAGATACTGAAGCATCTTCTTAAATACAGGTAACCTGACAGAACACTTGTGCCCCATAGATGTCGGCGGCGTCACCTTGAAAGAGGCCACGCCCATCAGGATAGAAATGTTCCAATTGAGCAATAATACAGTCGAGGTTCGTGCTATAAGGTGAGATATTGGCACTGGTGTGCTGCGGTCATAGATCAGTACACCAGTGCCAATATCTCATGATATAGCGCGACCCTCGAGTGTATTATTGCGATTACACAGTAGTTCCGTTATCAGTGTTTATTGACAGATTTTAGGAAATACGATCTGTGTATCAACATTCCGCGAGGAAAAATATAATAAATGTCCCACTGCTGAAACGTCAGACTATAACAGTCGAGGAGCATCATTAACTACCCAATAATTATAATACAGATAATAAACACAAATACATCGATTTACAAAATAAGAGTTATGAACTCGCTATTATTCATTTTGCCACATGTTGATGGTTTGTTTACGGCTGTGGTGTTTGTTTTATAAAGCTGGGGTCGTTGATAGGGTTACGTGTGTATGTGGCGGAGTGATATTTGGAGAGATTCGTTCCCAATGCCATTATCGTGTAATAACAGCACTCATGGAATGTCTCTCGGCCAATCAGATTGCAGGGTCGGAACTAACCGTGGTATAGTATAGGATAAAAGTGATCGGTCGGAGAAATGTACTAATTTGCAGTGACGCTTCAATCTTCATACATTTCAGTTCCCACCCATTCTCAGTCCCTTGAGTTTTAGTTGTGTTTTCTGTTCAGTTAAATAAAATAGGTTCAGCTGTGTTTAGTTGGACCTGCTCTTTTTTTTCTTACTTATTTAAACCCTGTCTTTTTCCTGTTTAATAAGCAAAGTGTTAAGAGTCCCTGCAACCCTGTACCAAGCCAGGAAACTCTACAGATATCTGGTATTGACACTGTTTCTGATTCCTGGCTTTGATTCCTGTTCTACCGTACTAGGCCTTTTTGTTAATCTCTGATTTCCCCCCACTGTTTTTTACTTATTAAAAAAATTAATGAAAAAACGTTCAAGCTATTACAATGCCATTTCTATCTATTTCTAATCAACTATTATAATTAACTTGTAATAAAGGTCAGCTTGCAGAAAAAAAAGACAAAAGCAAGTGAAGGACAGGCATGTGGAAAGACGGCAAAAGAATAAAAAAAGAAATAAAATCACCACATCAGGGAAGTTATAGACAGACACAGGGAATAGGTGCAGACAGGGAACAATCCGACAGCAGGAGAAAAAAACGAGTACAGTGGGAAAGAAACAGGAAACAGAATCTCAGCAGGTGAAACAGATTGAGAGGAAAAGACAAAAGGCAGACACTGATGAAAAGACAAGCCAGAAGACAGACACGCACTTGCCGCACTTCTCGCATTCCTCAACGAACATGTTCCCATGAAGCTCGGACAAACGGTCCCTGAAAAAAAAAACCACAACAACAACAACAGAGAGTGAGCGAACA
>JAOVVF010000022.1:6282074-6295014 GCA_028565595.1 Duopalatinus emarginatus
GCCCAAGGACCCTTATTGGTGTAGCACAGACTGGCTGCCCAGACCGGGAATCGAACCCAGATCTCTCACATGGGAGCTAACGATGTTGTTACCGCTGTACCACACCAACCAATATATAGAAAACCCAGACACCACATGGCTCACTTGTTTTACACCATTGATCGATTCTCAGGATCGGTTAGGCTGAAAATACCAATGCATAGCCGATTAATCCCTTCATTTGTAATAATATGTGCGGAAATGTGTTGTAGCTAACCGCTAGCGGATGTGTAGAAATATCCTGCAAATGCAAACCCTGCTCGAAAATCTTGATTTTTTTTTCTTCCAGGCAAAGATTAACCTCTGTGTGTGTCTCTCTCTGTCTTGCAGATGACACGGCCTATTCAGGTTAAACCAGCTGACAGCGAGAGTCGTGGAGGTATGTCCAAATCTATTATTTCCTCCCCGGCTAATCTGTTCCGATGTCTTTTTTATATATATGTTTTGGGTTCCTGATGTTAGCCTTGACTTAAGTGATCCTGCTGTGTTCGGTCTTATATTCTCTCTTTCTCTCTTTTTCTTACACACACACACACACACACACATATATATATATACTTTCCTAACCTCACACAAGCCTTCTTTTTCTTACGCTGCCTTTTTCTCTACTGATTTTATATGTGGTTTCATTCTTTATATTAGCCTTGACCTAAATGATCTTATTCCATTCGCTCATGTTTTCTCTCACTCACTGACTGACTCACTCATTCTCTCTTTCGCCCGCAGCCTCTCTTGCTCTTGCACTTCTTCGCTTCATCTCACAAACTCACTTTCTCTACATTGCACGTATCACCCCCCCTCCCCGACCCCCCCTTCACTTTCCCTCTATCCCAGTTTCTCTCTCTCTCTCTCTCTCTCTCTCTGATGGCTGTTGTGGGATTTCATTTTGACTAAAGCGATTGCATTATTGAGTGAAGAAGCGTGTGTAGGCCACATCCTGGCCCTGCCAAGTGCATTACCATTAGACAGTAAATTAAAAAGTCATTAGAGGAGAGAGTGTGACTGGAGCCTGGGATTTCACAACCCTGCCTGCTTTTGTTAAATATACGGGAGGGATGAGAGCGGAGAATATGAGGAAAGACGACTTCTCGGTGCACAAAGCGTGATCAATAAAATAGCGGGGACTCTTGCCAAGATCGTCAATTTTCTCCCTTTTCTTTTGCTGTTCTGTACCTCTGTAAGTAGAGCTGTGTGTTTGTGTGTCTCTGACAGAGAGGGGGCTGTTGTTTGTCAATGTTTAGGTCGACAAATTGCTTTAGGAATTGCACTTTTTTCCCCCTACTGGGTCTGAGTTTATTGCTATATTAATGAGTTGATCGTTTTATACACATTATCAGTACATATCCAGAGCGACTTACAAGGTTACTGGTATTACAGGTAGCCAACGTAGTGTTAGGAGTCTTGCCCCAGGACCCTTACTGGTGTAGCACAGACTGGCTGCCCAGACCGGGAATCGAACCCAGGTCTCTCACATGGGAGCTCATGATGTAACCGCTGTACCACACCAGTACACTGAAGTGCTAGAAAAGCTGGTACAGATGAACCTGTGCAAAAAACATAGACTGCTCTTGGCTCCATAACGGTACATGGTTTGTTTACCTGGTTTTCCACGGGACCCCTGGTACATCTACGAAGGTCTTTGACAGGTGAACACTATCTGTGCCTCCTTTCTGGACGAGTTACACCGGTTCATGTCCTGCATTCATTCTGATAGAATTGGCCTCCTCCAGTAGGACCACTGTGTGTGTGTGTGTGTGTGTGTGTGTGTGTGTGTGTGTGTGTGTGTGTGTGTGCGCACCACCACACACATCAAATTATATGGTTAGAGGAACACTAATCTGAGTTTGGGGCTTTGCCATTCCCACCCAAGTCATCAGATCTTATCGTTATCAAACACATCTGGGATGCCATGCAGCATGCTGTGGAACACAGACATTCAGCATCTCAGGTTATAACAGAATTGTGAAGCGTTCTGCAGGACATATGGTGTTCATTTGTAGAAAATATTTCTGCAAGCTTGTGGAGTCCATGCCCAGTAGGGGACCTACCAAGTACTAGTACCCGTTTTTCTGGCACTTTATTGTAAACTGTCCCGTACATTCCACAGAAAGTGAAAGCTGTTCTGCTTCTATTTATTGCACGTGTATTTCGGCCTTATTCCCAGAATAAACTGGTTACTAAAGATGGATGGATTAGGATTCATTTATTTATGAAAAAATCTTTTTTTTTTTTTTCACGCTGAATCCCAAGTGGTTTCCTTTTCACTGTGCACTACATAATGCATCGTGCACCCAGTAAAATGCGACTCTGCTGTACGAGCCTGTTGAAAAGGAGACCGCTTTTAGCGAAAGACAAGGGATTAGTGGACGTGTTTAGTAAATGGGAGCTTGTGCGTTCTTGGGCGTTTTTTTTGTTTTCCTACTGTAGACGTAATGTACATATTATGCAAATGCTAAATACCAGACCAGTGGTTCTGATAACCTTGGTGTGTGTTTGAGTGTTTGTTTCCTTGTCCTTGTCCTGTGGGTGTGAGGTGAGCTAGAAGAGAAACAGCAGCTTAATGTACAGTAGCAGCAGCCTGTAAAATGTTTTATAGTGACTGGGGGAATAATATACTGTACTGCCCAGCAGTGTGCTTATTAATGGAAAAGGAGAAAGAATATAGTCCCCACCTGTCCCGTTAAAGCTTGCATATGTGTGTGTGTGTGTGTGTGTGTGTGTGTGTGTGTGTGTGTGTGTGTATGTGTAAGGGTCAGTCAGATTTGGAAAATCCGCTCAGTATTTTTTAACATCTTGGGCTGCCACTCTTCATCTTCTATGGACATTATTCAACTTTGCATCCAAACACACCACCAATCAGTAGATATAAAGATTTCACCTGTCTGTATGCTTGTGTTTTTTTGTATACTGAGGTGCCAAAAAAATTGGTATATGCTGTAATAAAAACCAATAGCGACTGGTGGTGGCTCTATAATGATATGGGGTTTGTTCAGCTGGTATTCCTTGGGATCCCTGGGGGCAGCCGTGGCCTAGTGTTTAGGGAACCGGTCTCGTGACCGGATGGTTGTGGGTTTGATCCCCGCCCAGGGCAATACACGACTGAGGTGCCCTTGAGCAAGGCACCTAACTCCCCTACTGCTCCCCGGGCGTCGTGGTTTGGGGCTGCCCCCCACTCTGGGCAAGTGTGTTCACTGCCCCCAATAGACACCACCAGTCGCTATTGGTTTTTATTACAGCATATACCAATTTTTTTGGTGTGTGTTTCACTGCACTGATGGGTTAAATGCGGTCACATTCCTCTGTGTGCAAACACAGTAGGCAAATAGTTCACTTTCACATCTACAAACGGGTCAACACTATGTGTGCCTTCTTTCTGATCAGTGACACCCGTTCATGTCCTGCATTTATTCTGATAGGTTTGGCCTCTTCCGACAGAACAATGCACCACCATATGTATGGCTAGAGACACCAAATTATAGTTAGAGAAACAAACATCTGAGTTTGGGGATCTTAACATTATCAAATACATCTAGGTTGCTATGCAACATGCTATGGAACACAGAGATCCTACAAATCTCGGAATACAACAGAATTGTGGAGCGTTCTACAGGAAGTACAGTGTTTATAATTCAGTATTTCTGCAGACCTACACTCCCATGGGGGGACCTACCGAATATAAGACTGACGTACCAGGTATTCTGGGAATTCAGTGTACATATGTGTACAGGAAATCAGCTTTTATGTCTCCTGCTGCAAATCTGAGTGGCATGCGCTTAAGCCGGAAAAAGTGAAAAAGCACCAATTATTGTGTGCTGAAAAGAGAGAACGAGACAGTACCATATCGTGTGTAATGTGACTGAAGTGATGCTTTTGGAAACTATTACAATCAATAGAACAAGGGCACCTTTTGGTACATGGGAAGGAGTATAACAAGTCTTCATATTGGTTACTTAAATACTCACTTCAAAAGACGTCATGCTGACTTTTCTCTAAATACACTATATCTTTTTAGCCCCACAGCTTTTCCAGCAATATGCCTTTAATAAATAAGCAGTTACCGGCTACTGTTACTTCCAACAGTCACTAATTGCTTTACATGTCCATCATGACTGCTCATTAAATGTGATTTTCCAAAAGACAATGCAGACCGCCCATAAATCTGTGATTTTCATTGCAAAGCATGAATTCGGTTATCCTTAGTGCCGAAGTAAAGAACACAGACTTTTAATTTAACATCATTTGACAGACACTCTTATACAGAGCAACTTACATTCATACAACTGAGCAGCTGAGGGTTAAAGGCCTTTCTCAAGGGTCCAGCAGGGGTAGCTTGGTAATGGTGGGATTTGAACTCATGACCTTCATCAGAATTTCAACATCTTAACCATTGAGCTCCTACTGCCCTGTAAAAAAGATTTCCACAAATACAATTGGTAGATTATTGACATTTATTTACAGTTTTTACATGTTCGGCATTTGGCAGACGCTATAATTTAAATCTACTAATGTTTGTCTCATTGATACAAATTAGCAATTGAGAGTTTAGGGCCTTGCTGATGGGCCCTGGAGTAGTGGTGGGATTTGAACTCGCGACCATTTTAACCATGTAATGGAGATTCCTACAGCACATTCTTGACACCTATTTACATTTTTATATTGACGGTTAAGGGCCTTGCCGAAGGGCCCAGCATGGCAGCTTGGTGGTGGTGGGATTTAAACTCACAACCTTCTGATCGGAAGCATAACATCTTATCCACTGTGTTACTATTACCGTAATTACTGTATGTAAAGGACATATAGGTGGAGCTAAACATAGTATTTGGTGCAAAAGCAATCATTATCCAGTACCTATACCCCACCATTCTTTAGGGGTTTAATGATGAGGTTTTTTCCCAGTTGCTGAAAAATTAGATTTATAATTGAAATACAATGTGAATGAATTTGTTGTGAAAATCCTGGGTGAAAAGTGATTCAGAAGAAAACTCAAAAAAACACACAAACAGTTTTTCACTTTGTCCAGAAGTGTCCAAAAGAGGTTTGACGTGC
The DNA here is from genome assembly GCA_028565595.1 of Duopalatinus emarginatus. Classification (NCBI taxonomy): domain Eukaryota; kingdom Metazoa; phylum Chordata; class Actinopteri; order Siluriformes; family Pimelodidae; genus Duopalatinus; species Duopalatinus emarginatus. Next base: position 6,287,160 of record JAOVVF010000022.1, read on the forward strand.
TACATTCCGTCATTTATTCATTCTCAGTAACCTCTTTATTCCGCTCAGGGTCTCTCTGACGTTCGATGTTGTTTTCTTTAATAAAATGATGAAAAGTGTCCATATCTTTATAAGACCAGACAGCATACAAGTGTCCTTTGTGGCCTTGTTTATACTTTGATATATCTAGCTGGATGTAGATAACCAAATATGGAAAGATATACAGTGGATAATTTACTTCCGAAATGGGTGACTTTACTGTATATCTGCTATTTCAACAGCAATATGCAAAACGTGTTGACATCACTTTATTTCACATCTTTTTTTAGCAGTTCACTGTCAATATACTGTATCTAATTTTGGAACATTTAATTTCCATATATATCACAGAATAGAGGTGGAAGCGAATGCAAATGCAGATGATTTATTATGTGGAGTTCAGACAGCTAAATATTAGCTGTGGATACAAGGCAATACAGACAGACCTACAGACCTACAGACATATATAGACAGACAGATATAGATAGATAGATAAAACAGAGAGGCAGACAGACAGACAGACAGACAGATATGTAGATATATAGATAGACAATACAGACAGACAGACAGACAGATAGATAGATAGATAGATAGACAATACAGACAGACAGACAGACAGACAGATATGTAGATATATAGATAGACAATACAGACAGACAGACAGACAGACAGACAGACAGACAGATGGATATACAGAAACAACAACTACAACAGAAGCTTAACTGAGACACTGAACACCCAAAACTGAGATAGTGGTGCTAATCAAGGGATAAAGACACACAGGTGAGAGTATTCGGTGAAGCATGTGACATGCTGTGGCTGATGGTTGATGTAATTCTGCGGCCTTTAGCACTACTATGAAAGTACCCCACTTCCCCCTTAACGTGCGACTCCTAGAGCATGAAATACAGTCAAGAGGAGGTCCTAGATGGGCAGGCGAGATATCGCTTAGCTGATCAGGGCCCTTAGGATGACATGGTTCATCGGGATCAATACACATAGAGTAGCTGGCAGGAGACGTGACATCCTCAGCAAAGCAGTGAGGTGGAGAGATCCCTTCTACATAGCTAAAGGGGTGGCATAGCGTGACGTCCAAGGTGGGGCAGGAGTGGAGCGATGGTCACCATGAACCAATGGAGGGAGTTAAGTCCATGGCGAAGACGGAGGGAGCGAGTGATGTCCTCTGCAATACAAAACAGTAACAGTAACATGGCATCCTCTGTGAAGCGAAACACACATGACAACAAAACACGACTACAGATGCTGAAAAGCTAGAACGTAAACAGTGGTGCTAAACAAGGCATAACAATACACAGGTGAGAGTGATTAGTGAGGCATGTGACAAGCTGCGGCGGATGGTTAATATAGCCTTTTGGCGCTATCGTGACAGCATCCTTACACCTCAGGATTGACTAGTACCCCCCCCCCCTCTTTTTCTCTATCTCTGTCTTGCAAGACAAAAAAAAACAACAGCTCGTACCTATATTTGAAATGCTACTCCAGAAAACCAGGATCAATGCAGCAAAGCTTTTACAAGGGCACCTCCAGCACAGGGGAGCAAGTAAAGATTCCGCGTATTGTCTACTCTGATCCAGGACTTCTCAGGACTTGAGGGACTTATCCTCAACACACACGCACACGGGCACACACACAGACACACATAGACACAGTGAGTCCTGAGTAGGGCTATAACATAATTACGCTATCGTACCAGGTACGTTGGAAAACATTGGAGGAAAAAAACAAATAGCCCATAATTCCGCCAGTTCCTCAACCTCGGCTATATCACTCCAGTTCATAACTGAGATCTGCGGAGAACTGTGCAAGTTTTCAACTATATTGTCATTATAACAATACAGGGTTGTACAGTATGTGGAAACACTAGAGCTAGTTCTTCAGTGCGGAGCGACATTATAATATAATACAAATGTAAATAGTAGAAATAAAAGGTTAAGCTAGAGAGTATTGGTAAAATATATAACAATAATGCAGGACAAGTAAATGGTAAAAAAAAATTAACCAATTGTGCAACACAGCAAACAGTTCCCTTGCCTGGAGCAGGGGTCAGACCTTATCTGTAACGCCCAGGAGGCAGTTCAGTCCTGGCATGTCAGTTGCAGGGTTCAAATCAGGAATCATGGTTGGTGTGGTACAGTGGTAACATCATTGGCTCTCATGTGAGCAACCTGGGTTCGATTCCTGGTCTGAGCAGCCAGTCTGTGCTACACCAATAAGAGTCCTTGGGCAAGACTTCTAACACTATGTTGGCCTACATGTAATACCAATAACCTTGTAAGTCACTCTGGATAAGAGCGTCTGCCAAATGCCGTAAATGTAAATGAATGGTTGGTTCCTTTCTTATCCACAAGCCCATGGCTGCACCAAAGTGTACTTGGTTGTATTACCCAAAAAATATAAACATCTCCGTGGCATAATTTAAAGCGACAACCCTGAGCAGACATTTATGAAGGATTCTGTTAATATGTACATCGCACAGCACTGTAAGTTCATGTGGGTGTTAGAACTATAGCACTCAGCACCCTCACATGGGTCACATGGACTCCATCCACTCATATTGTGTGTTATGTACGGTTATGTGTGTCACCTGTTTTGTGTATTCAGTTTCCTTGGGTTCAGTCATGCTTTGTGGGTCATCGAATTTACAGTACAGTTTTGTGCTTATGTTTATTTATGTTTTAGTCACAGCCATGCCTTGTGCTCTAGTTGTTTTTTTTTTTTGTGTGTGTGTGTGTGTGTGTGTGTGTGTGTGTTTGCATCCAACCCGGACCGACGAGTATCCTTACAGTTGGCTTTGTTTGTCCTGGGAGATACGTCAGTCATACCCACATTTTTAGACTGCACAAACCTTTCGGTAGACTTTCTGTAATATAATAATATGAATAATAACAATAATAGTAATAATAATGATAGATGGATGGATGGATGGATGGATGGATAGCTCACCTTTTAAATATAAAGCATTAAATTGTATTAAAATTACAATTAAAAACCTATAATGTGTTCATTCGTATGCGGTTCACTAATCCTGCGCCATGTCTTTGCTAACATTGCGATGGTCATGGTGCCCTGTGGCACAACTGCACTGCCACAGTGGCAAACTCACTCTCGTTGCTTTGTCATAAATGATATTTATCCCTCGCTCGCCTTTCTCCTTGCAACCGAGCACGCCGCGACGCAGCCGGAATACCAAATGCTTTTCAGCGGTCCAAACAAAAGAGTCTCTCTGCATGCATGTCTCCAAATCTCAGCCGAATACAGGCGGCCACTTAAAGGGGCTTTTGTGCCTTTGATGTCTTGTTCTTACAGACTGTTGGCTGCACGCTGTATGTATAGACATAGAACATCTATGTGAGTGTGTGCGTGTGTGTGTGTGTGTGTGTGTGTGGCTGACAGAGAGGTTCACTGCAATCAAATTGAATGACCTCCTAATTGAAGTTGTTATGGGCAGGCAAGCACAAAAAGCACATACTGTTATATAAGTGTGTGTCATATTCACCTACACGAGAGCGCATGCAGAGATGACCTTTGAGAGAAATGTGTGTGTGTGTGTGTGTGCGTGCACCTCTTGCGCCGTGTTAGTATTAGCAATAGAATTATCAGGTGTTCAAAATGAAAGGGCTAGCATTGACTCAAACTAAAGCATTCACACACACACACACACACACACACACACACACACACACACACATAAAATCCCCCCAGGATATTGATATCCGATTGTGTTAGAGCAGATCGACCTGCAGTTAAGACAAAAATGAAGTCGTCGTCAATACCTTATCAGAACAGTTAGCGCAAGTTCGGTGTTCGCGGGTAGCTGGAACCGTTCTCGCCGATAACGCGGTCATGTTTGTTGGTTAGCTTCGCTTAAAGTCGAACAGAGAGTAGCTGTGACTAAAATCATCACTTTGTCATTCCCTCCTCACCAGATAATACTGATTAGTACAGTTTTAATGAGTGTATTGAGTTCTTTAAAATAAGTTTAACAAGTCTAACAAGGCTGGATAGAACTTGACCTAAAGTAGTTTATACTTCTAGAATAGATGCTAAGCACGTGTCTGTGTTAGCTTCTATGTGTTAGCATGGATCTTCCATTCAGGATGCTAATGCTTTGTAGCTAATAACAATGTTCTCTTGTTATATGTGGATGAAATGAGTTTGTTTTTTCTGTATTTTTATTTATTTTCTTGAGGGGGAAAAAGGAGATTTTGTCTTATTTCAACATTTCAACTAGTGTTGAATGAAATATTCATGTCTTAATAGTTTGTCGCTGAAGCACCAGAGAAGTGTGTGCACATTTTTCTATAAAATATTTAGTTTGTTTTTTGTCTTTTTGTCCTTTTTTTAGCCTCAAGCTGGAATTTGTAACCTCACACAACCACAGTTTTAAAACACTTGTGCATTACTGTCATTTGAATGTCATTTTACACACATTTGACCAAAATATGCTAATGTGGCTAGTCATAAAAAGAGGCATTAGCATGAACTGTTTTGGCCTACTGTTTGTTTTCGGCTAAGTTCTTGCTCGCTCTGTGAAGTATTTTTTAATGGTACAAACAGGCGCTGATGTTTGCTGAACTATTTTATCATGCCATTAGGCTCTTTGATCCATTCGATCTTTGGTCTTTGAGTTAATATTAGTCTTCTCCTTGTTTATAATAAGTAGAAACTGTTGCATTGTAGCTAGCAGCTATATGATATCGCTAGATGATAATGTTAAGTTCAAAAGTTTCCTGCTCTTTAAGGCGTAGATCATTAATGCAAGTATTATTCTGTGGTTGCGGTAATCGATATGTTAATTTCTTGTTTAGCAGTCAGTAGTCTGCATTCAATATTTACAGAAAGGACCATTACTGTTTGAACCCTCCATGCCATCCTGATCATTAACAAAATGCCTCATGTATTATAAACAAGACCGTCTGAGTCACTGTACTTATGAAAGACAACAGCATCGATTAGCCTGTATTAGTATTTATGGAAGATGGATGGAAGTTTGGGTTAACCATGTGTGTGTGTGTGTGGGGGGGGGGGGGGGGGGGTTGGTTCTATTTTATGGCCCCCTTGGTACCATCTTACAGGGTCTTGCGTTTGCCATGACATGACCTTAATCTCTTCAGCCACTTATATAATGAGCATGGCTTAGCTTTTGAGGTTAAGACCATGACATCCCGAGGTTGCCAGGTTGAACACTTTTAAATGTTTTAAAATGAAGGATATTTTTTGTTTGTTGTTTGTTGTTTGTTGTGTGTTTTTATTTTTATATTAAGGTTTTCAAACTGCAGTGATATGTCTGATGTGTTTGTACTTTAATGAATTTGGGATTAGCTTTTTTTTTGTAATTTATCAACTTTTTTGTAATGTTTTCATTATAATACATACAAACATTGGTAATATAACATAAATATAAGTCACAAGGAATTATGAAATGTGACCTCCGCATTTAACCCATCCGTGCAGTGAAACACACACCAGTGAACACTAGGGGGAAGTGAACACACTTGCCCGGAGCAGGGGGCAGCCCCAAACCACGGCGCCCAGGGAGCAGTTAGGGGAGTTAGGTGCCTTGCTCAAGGGCACCTCGGTCGTGTCTTGCCCTGGGTGGGGTTCCCTAACCACTAGGCCACGGCTGCCCCTATTAAAAGCACATTATTAGAAATTCATGTGCCATTATTATTTGTAATGCAATGTTTTATAAGAACAGGTATAACTATATATGAATATAGGCATTATAGAAGAAATTAATGTTATTGTTTAAAAAAAAAAAACAGGTCTTGCTAGAATATTTCTTAATCAGATGTTAGGCCAAATCTTGATTTGTTTCTAAAAATCTACACTAATATTAACAATTAAAAAAATAAAGACAAGTAAAATTAAATGTATCATCTCTGGGTGCATAAATATTCACCCCTGCTGATGTAAAATCCTAAATTAGTTCTTTTAAAAAGAGAAATGGTTTATTTAATTATATTTAATTATTACATTATTACATTTTATTATTTAATTATTTAATAATCCTTAATATTTCTAGGTAAAATAAAAAAAGAATTTATAAAATTATAATTTATTATTTTTATATAAAAAAAAATTTATTCATAACACTGGTTTTCAATTCATTCAATCAGTTTCAGGCCATATGTTTAAACCCCTTGTCTAGCACATGCATGTTCACCATATCTGTTATTAAAATGTTACACACAAAAAGTATCTCATGATGCTGTATGCGAGCTCTGTCCCTATATCTGGCTTGTAAATTTAGAATGAGCTGGTGTCTCAGATGTGTGAGCAGACAAGGGCAGATGGATGAATAGCATCAATCATTCCCAATGAGGAAGACAATTAAGGAGTGATCGCTCTCTCTTAAAAATACTCTCAGATCTGCCAGCTACTCTCCTCTTTGATTCTTCTTTTCAAATAAGGGAAAGAATAAGAGACACTGAGAAGAAGGGGAAAGCAAAATATCTAAGCAGTGAAAGAGAGATAGAAGGAGCGCTTAATGAAGAAAGGTAGAGAAATGATTAGGGCAGGAGCTATTGAGCTATGGTGAGTTTGTGTGTGTGTGTGTGTGTGTGTGTATGTGTGTGTGCGTGCATGTGTGTTTTTGTTTTTTTTTTCAAACACCATCCACATCAAAGTACAATTTTGTTTTGCTGCCATTCTCCCTCATCCACTACCTGGCCAGGGTCCAAAGCATTTAAAATTCTACCCCAATTTTCCTCGTCTCTTCTCTCTCGTGTCCCATTCATGGTATGCCTGGTACACAACAACAATAAAGCCACACCCATATCACATTAGCTAGCTTAATGTCCAGACCCCAATCTGTCCCGCCTCAAACAATAAAATTAACCAAGCAACCATGTATCTGTATCTGAGGTGTGCGAGATAGTTGTGTTAAAATCCATCATGGTTTGTTTGGACCGCCCGAAGATTTCTAACAAATGTAGCGGTTCTGTTTCCCCAAAATATAAACAAACCCAGGCTTCTAGTCCTCATATGCCTTGTTCATACCCCGTCATATCCATGTTAGTGAACATGGTCTATTTATAGAATAAAATCTCAGTACTAATACACACTTCAACCAGGTTTTCATTTTTGGCAAAACAACAATGACAAATACACACAAATAGGTTGTGTCTTATTCAAATATTAGTGCTTGTTAGTATTATGTCGATTTAACCAATGCAGATACAAATATGATGAATATCTTTATTGTCGTTGTGCAATTACAACAGTATCAACATCAGGAGATTCAGTGAACAGTTCCCTGTAGTATATTAATATTCAGTTACACTTACTACAAACCAAACATTTCACAAAATGTTGAATCCACTCCTTGTGTTTGTAAGAGATGTTACCTTCATAGCTCGCTGTCTTCCTCATTGAATGTATGCATTAATCAAACCAGGCATTGCAGCACATTATGGGTATTTCATGGCTGCCAAAGTACACGGTTTGTGCGCTCCCGATTCCAGTGTGTTTTTCTCTGGATATATTTACAACTATGTGGCTATTCAACACTCTCTGGATGTTCACCGCTATGTGGATGTTCATCACTATGTAGATATTCACCACTCTGTGGCTAGTCACCACTGTCTGTATATCTGCCACCAGTTGGCAACTCACCACCATGTAGCTACTCACCAGTATGTGGCTAGTCACCACTCTGTGGCTACTCACCACCATGTATATATTTATCACTCTGTGGCTATTTACCATCATGTAGCTATTCACCACTCTGTAGATGTTCACCACTCTGTAGATATTCACCACCATGTGACTAATCACCACTCTGTAGATATTCACCACCATGTGACTAATCACC
>JAOVVF010000022.1:6500115-6511864 GCA_028565595.1 Duopalatinus emarginatus
TGTCTGTCTGTCTGTCTGTCTGTCTGTCTGTCTGTCTGTCTATCTATCTATCTATCTGTCTGTCTGTCTGTCTGTCTATCTTTCTGTCTGTCTGTCTGTCTGTCTGTCTGTCTGTCTGTCTGTCTATCTACCTGCCTGCCTGCCTGCCTGCCTGCCTGCCTGCCTGCCTACCTACCTACCTACCTATCTATCTATCTATCTATCTATCTATCTATCTATATTGCTAGCTATCTTGTGTCTGACCTTTCTCAGAGGCCCAACAGTGAAGTGGCTTTTAGTCCAGAGCCCTAACCGTTGAGCCAGCATTGGTCTGTGGAGTATAAAGCTTCAACAACCTTCAAGCATGTCTTTTTCACCTTTTTATCCACACCTCTACCACCACTGAAACTGCCTGCAGTATTCTGTTTGCAGTCTTATCTTGATACATAACATGCGACCCATTATACCCATTACACCAAACACTCTGTAACCTCATAGTCTTTGTATACGTAAGCAAAAGAGCTGCTTGTGAGGCATAAAGCAGGATGTAACGTGACACAATGTCCAGTCCCAGGAGTAGACAACTATCCTACATGGCACAGTCTGCACCCGAGTTAACCTGAAATCAACTTCAAACCATATGCCATCATTTAAAGCAGACCAGAAACTGGATTGGTGTTGCACTTCTTACTACTGCAAAGCCTATTTATCAAGATATACCTGTCGAAACTATAAACCTCTCAAATGGCACCAAGGGAGGTGTTATAAATAACAATACACCTTTATAATACAGCTTTAGTTAGGTTTGTAAAGCAAAAAAACATAGACTTGATGTTGTTTCACATTCTATTTGTTGCACAGGTTTCCAAACCTTGTAAATCAGGCAACCATGAGCATCAATGATTAAACTCCCTGAAAGAATTTACTCACTGTAACCAACCGAACGACGTCTCACAGCTGCTATAAACAGACCAGGCAATTCCCTGGGTTGAGGATCAATTCACTATAGGATGCATATTTTTAGCTGTGTGCAGACAAGAATAATGGAGAGGCGCCGTATTAGATAAACGGCCAGAGATGAGGGAAAATGGAGGTGATAAGCGATAAGGAGCGGGAGCAATGCGGCAGAAGAAAAATGACTGCTGGGGCTTTAGTAGTGTAAAGAGAGAGAATCATTCTTCATGCTCGGCTCGTTGGACTGTACCTGAACTGCTCTACTTCTGAATAAGCCCAGCAAAGCTACAGATGGTGCTTACAATGTAGTTTACTAACTGCTTTATAGAACTATAAGCCAGATGTGGCTCGCTCAGATAGTCATAGTTTTAGACTATAAACAAGTTTGTTTACTTGCTTAAAAAACCATATAAAAGAATGGTGTGCATATAAAGGGCAGGAGAACAGTGTTAAATGAACTGTTCTGGAATTAAACATGACTGGGTTTGCAGTTACAGTGAAAGAAAAGTGCAAGAAAAACTGGTATACCAGTCTAATGCTTGATAGGTCCCCCATGGGGCATGGACTCCATGATATTCTGTAGACAATAAACACCAGACTTCCTGCAGAACAGTCCACGATTCTGTTCTATTCTGAGGTGTAGGATTTCAGGGTTCCATAGCATGTTGCATGGCATTGTCTTTTGGAAGAGGTCAATCTCATGAGAATGAATGCAGGACATGAACCGGTGTAACTCATCAGAAAGGAGGCACCCACAGTGTTCACCTGTCAGAGATGTTTGTAGATGTACCAGGGGTCCCATGGAATGCCAGCTATACAAACACCATATCATTATGAAACCAGTTATTTTACAGTCTGTACCAGTTTTTCCAGTCCTCCAGTGTAAGTATAGTGTCTAATGCACATTATTCTACTCTTCTACTACTCTATTTATAACACGGTTTTGCAGAATACTCAGTTCTGATTGGTCAGTCATGTATGTATTCTACAGTATGAGAGTTCTAAATAACAGCACTGCTTAAAATAACAGACCATTGCTTTGGACATAGGTCTGATCATAGATTCTTAAGGATTATGTGCAATCATATGATTCTACAGAGAGAAGTTTAGTTGCTGTTGTGACAGGGCTCGTGACTGGAAGGTTGGGGGTTCGATCCCCCACCCAGGGCAAGACACGACTGAGGTGCCCTTGAGCAAGGCACAATCCCCGGGGGGGGGCTGTGGTTTGGGGCTGCCCCCTGCTCTGGGCAAGTGTGTTCACTGGCAAGTGTGTTCACTGGTGTGTGTGTGTGTGTGTTTCACCGCATGGATGGGTTAAATGCGGAGGTCACATTCCTTCTGTGTGCAAAATAGTTCATTTTCATTTCATCCTGTGGCAAAAAAAAAAAAAAAGTACTCCACTGAAAAGCTTTCTGTGGATGCAGTCAGAGCCTTGCCCTGTGCAGGGATCATAAGGGTCACAAGACCGGTTCCCTAACCACTAGGCCACGGCTGCCCCATTAATGTACATTAAGTGCGCAAAATAAATACCATACCGAACTGTATCTGACTGCTAGATCCAGGATATCAGTTGTATTTATTTATTATAATCCAGTGGCCAAGTAGCTATACACTGCTGATATAATCCTTCACTGTCGTCAGTCAAAACATTAACACCACCTGCCTAAACAACTGCCAGAACGGCTCTGACCCGTTTAGGCATTGACTCCACCAGACTTCTGAAGGGTTTTCAGTGGGTATCTGGTACAAAGTCGTCTAAGTCTTTAGCAACATATCCTTCCTTGGATCTTCTATGGGATCGGATCGGACCGGACGGGGCTATCCTTCACCCCTACACCACGCTAACACATCATGAGTAAAGCACATTAAGTATTCAAAATAAATATCACACAGAACTATATCTGCCTGCCGGAGAAGTTTAAAATGTCAGTGTTAAAAAAGTATGATATTTCTGCTTTTTGCCAAATCTTCTTGGCGCATTAAGGAAAGCTGCAGGCTGTGAAGTAAATTGAGGTTGTTTTTTTTACGTTTGAGGAAGGTGCTGGTGTGTCTCTGTGTGTGTGTGTGTGTGTGTGTGTGTGTATTAGGAAAGACAGATGCTTACTCTGACTTTTTTTTACTATCCAATCTGTTTCACCATCTTTTAGATTTACTACAGGCGCCCAACATAATTTTATAGCCTCGATAAAACCATCAGATACTGATATACACACAGACGCATCCACATGCATGGTCACACCCAGAAATACTCACATATACACACACACACACACACACGGACCCAGATATGCATGCACACACACACACGCACTGCCGAGCAGAACTAAAACGGCAAAGCTGAGTAGGTCAGATGCCTGAAGGAGTCGCACACAGTAGACACAGTCATTTAGTGCAGCATATGCGGAGAGGCGCGAGGACCTTTTTGTGTGTCGCGCAACATCTCCAGGCGCTCAGTAGCCATGTCTCATCGCTCAATATGATGACTTACTGTAGGAATACTCGCACTTGTTCTCAACTGATTAAAGAAAGCGCTGGTGTCCTAGTATTGCTTCCGAAAATGGTTCTCAAAACCATACATGTTTTGCAAGCCCTTGAATCGTTGGCTTTAAAAAATAAGTCTGATGTTGTTTTGGGCTGACAGTAGGGTTTGTGTGTAGCACAGACCTCATGAAGCAGTGGACCCCAGTTGTCAACAATGCACTATGCAGGCTGGTAGTGGTTCCATACTGATGTAGAGTGTGTGTTGGGTCCATTGGTCATCCTAAACACACCATTGACTGCCTGGTGGCCATTTGCAGGCCTTAATGGACTTGATGTACCCTGGCAATGATGGGAAATTCCAGCAGGATAATGCACCATGCCATGAGGCCCAAGTTGTCCAGAATTGGTTCGAGGAGAATTCTGGAGAGTTCTGATGAATGGTGTGTACTGCATGTTCGCCTGACATGAGCCCAAATGAGCTGGCGGGAAGGGGGGAGGGGTAAGTAGGTAAGCTTAATAGGTAAGGCTGCCACCTTGCCAACAAAGGGCGACCGTCTTGACAATGCACCACCCCTCCACCCCCATCCGGCCCACGTGGAAACCCCTGTATATGCAATACGTTTGGTTTTTTATCACGGATACCAATGTGTTTGGGCGTGGCTGTGGATCTGAAATATTCACCTTGGCTATATCACTCAAAACACAGTGATTGTGGCATTAATTTTCATTTAACTTAATGGGCTCCGGGCACCGCGTCGGACACAAAAATTGCACCTTGTCGTCTTCTTAGCTAAAAATAGCAGCATCGTCGCTTTCTGGTGAAAGTACGTTTTCAGTCACGAACCCGTTCTGAAGTATAATCCAGTGTTTAAGGCTGTGTTTCGGAAACAGATTCACTCAGCAAGTCGACTCTTCACTCAACCCATCATGTAAGTTCCTTAAAGCATCCAAACACCACACAGATCACATGATAATTCATGAAATGTCATCCGATTTTAAATATTTTAAATATCCCCCAGCTTATAAATGCCTTACTTTTGGTTGTCCTCTGCTTTTACAGAGGATGGTGTTCCGAGTAGTGTTCCTTCCTGTTCAGGAAGCTGAGGTTCAATGGCGGCACGCATAGTCGTAGCGGCTGAGAGCTATCGCTCTCTGTGCTTTTTAAACGTATTTGTATCTTAAAGCACCTTGAGGATTGCAATCCAATTTCGTTGTATTCTGTGCAATGACATTAAAGAATTCAATTCAATTCAATTAAAAAATATTGCAGGTGCTGGGAAGATTTTTGATCAAAACATGGTCAAATGAATGCGAATACCAAAAATCTGTTAATATTTACAGGCCAAATGAAGACTCCTGAAATCAACAATATCTGACAAGTGTGACTGTAAATACTTTAACACCCCACCCCACCACCACACCCCCACCCGTGCTCAAAGGCACCACGTTGACTGCCCGAATTTCCGCAGGAAACCCTGAGGTAGCAAAAGCACACCAGAAATTCAAGGGACTGAAAAGGGGTGGGAACTGAAGTACTGGAGCTGGAAGTGGCCATTTTGTTCTGTTGCTGAGAGCCAGAGTAAACAAGTCCTAACATGCACATGCACTGGTACACCAGTCTAATACTTTCTAGGTCCCCCATGGGAGCACAGGGCTGTAGAAATACAACAGTGGCATGAGTCTCGTACACTTTCGTAAATATTCTATAGGCAATAAACACCATACTTCTTGCAGAACAGTCCACATTTCTGAGATTGGTGGGAATGGCAAAAACCCCAAACTCAGATTTCTCTTAGTGTTCCTCTTAACCATAACTTGGGCATCCATAGATGTAATTTGTCCTATTGGAAGAGGCCAAAACCTTTAGAGTAAATGCACCATGGAATGCCAGCTAAGCATCCGCCATACCATTATGAAGCTTCCATAGAGTCTATCGTGTCTATATGCACTGGCGGCGTTGCTATGTGTTTTGCATAGGCTTGTCTGTACCAGCACTACATGTAATCTTTAAAAACAGTGTGATGTGATTTTATGTTTATGTCTACGTGGGTGCACTCTGATTACATTTGGGAAACCTGTGATGATACGACATTTCCTCATTGTCGCTGCTGTATGTAAAAATGTAATGCATTGCAGCATGGGTGATATATAAGACAAGTCAGTCTTCAGCTCATAGTTGTTAGGAAAATAGCAGCCTTCTTGTACTGCTTTGTGGCTGACCCAAAATGATGGGTGGGGTGAGTTTTTTGGCACAGATCAACTAAAATTGCAAACTAAATCAACTGATGAGCCACTCATCACGCTCTGAAATGAGCTTTACGCTGTTGGTTAAAAAAAAAAAAACATATTCCCCTGCACAAAGCGGAGTGTGCCGAGTCCTTGAGTGAGACAAGGTCAGGAATCATCTGCAATCAATCTTTCAGTGCGCCTTTCCATATGATTTTTACTTCACGTGTCACTTCTTTGCACCTCGTTCTGCACATTGACGTCAGTAATTACTCAGTCGATTATGCTGACATGATTGACAAGTGGGACCAGAGCTCCTCGTAAGGAGTCCGGAGTGTGTGTAAATATGCGCATGCTGACGGCAATAATAAGCTTGAGGACAATAGAGGCACCCTACTAGATTAGATCCGAAGACGATGATTTTTGATAATACACGGCAGACCTGAACATGGAAAGGATTGATTAAGTCTGGAAAGACTATGCACAGGATAATTGTACACCTACTCCGACATGACTGTAGGGTCATTGCGTCTGCTTCCAATTTCTAAATTAAAGAAACACCTCTCTGAAATGTCACCAGAGAGGGAAAAAATCATAATAATGCAAATGAATCAGCCAGCCAGTGTTTGCAATTTCTTTGGTTGAAGGAACCGCTGTATAACTCGATCCTCACATGTGGTGTCGCAGTGGCACAAAAGTGATAGGATTACAGCTCTAAGTGCTGAAAGGAAGTCTATGGTGGAAGCCGTGTAGGGTGGAGAGAGGTTTGATCCACTCCACTGTAATAGTCACCTTCACAATCAGGCTGTGCTTTTAGCGTCCAAATTATCTAAAGCAGCTCTGGAAATATGGCACATAATGCAGGGCGTCTCTTACTCCCTCGCCTTCAGAAACACTCTGTCCCTTCCTGCCTCTCATCAGCTTTATTACGCCACCCTCAAGGACACCAAACGGGCCATAGAAATGCGCACACGCACGCGAGCACAAAGCGTGTATCACCTTCAGAAGGACGCAGGCAGAACACTGGTTTGCTGCCTCATCAATTTCAGCCTGTCTACTGGGACGCTGTAATTTCCTGAACACACGCAAGAGCTCACACACATACACACATATGCACAGATAATCCCACAGCGTGCAGTCAACAGAACGCAACCCCAGCTTCTGATCTGAGGAGAATCTAATTGCAGACTGCAGTAAGTGGGTCATATATGGGCTGGGATACAAACTCGTGCATAGACGTAGAGAAAAAACACTGGCAGAGCAGACGGAAAGAAATCAACCCGAATTACAAAATCGAACTATTTTGCACACAGAAGGAATGTGATTCCGCATTTAACCCATCCATGCAGTGAAACACACACACACACGTGCTCGGAGCAGGGGGCAGCCCCAAACCACAGCACCCGGGGAGCAGTTAGGCACCTTGCTCAAGGGCACCTCAATTGTGTCTTGCCCTGGGTGGGGATCGAACCCACAACCTTCCGGTCACAAGACCAATTCCCTAACCACGAGGCCACTGCCCCTGTGAGGCAGAGCTGAAAATATTTAATAATCAGTGGCCAAAGAGATTACAGTCCTGCCTGCTGGGTTTTTACTGAGACTATTCAGAGACAAGCTGAAACGAGGTGGACTCAATTGTAGGTGTAATCCAGGCATGAATTCATAAAGTAGTCAAAACCTGGCTGAGGTTCGGCAATTAGCGAAAAACAGACCTGCCAACCTTAAAAGAATTTTACGAGTACAATACCGTTGGGTTAATACTGGGCTTACTCAACGGCTTAATTGGACCTTTTTAATGTTATTGGCTCAACAGGCAAAAAGGGACCAGGTATCTGATTTTCTTCAGCTTATTATGGCTACTGTTCCTGCGCACAATTCCCCAGTGAGGGGGAGGATTTGCCACTAGCGTGCTGACCCCCCTCCGCGCTCGGGACAGGCAGCAAGCCGATTGTCTCTTTTTTCTGGAGAGCGCGACTTTATCCTGCGTTCTGATTGGTCGAAAGCACTCCTCTTATGTGCAGATCTCTGTGGTTCAGCAGAGGAATCAACTTCTGTGGCAACCTGGTGACAATTTGACCGAAAGTGGCGAAATGCGAGATCAAACAATATGCATACTTTAGAACATGGAATTGCACAAGCGTACTAGGAGGTTATAATGCGTGTCTATTACGCAAAAAGTGTGCATGTTGGCAGGACTAGAAAAACAATCGGGGGAAAAGAGCCAGAAACAGAATCCAAAACAAGCACAGGTCAAAATACTAAAAGACTTACAAAGGTAACAGGGTAGCATGGCTCAACTTCGCGTAAGTGAACTATTTTACTTAAAAGTGATCTACACAGTGCTTTTATAGACAAACTAAAGACAGGGGTAACTGAAATCCAGTGAAACACATTAAACATAATCAGAGACAAAAACGGTAGAAAAAACAGTATAGTATTAGTATTTGGGGAGTGGGGAACAGGTGTGATCAAAGTGCTGAGGGCGGCCATGTTGGGTGGGCGCCATGGATTCTGGGAATTGTAGTTCGACAGTGTAGTCGTTTGACTCGGAGTGCAGCATGGCTGATGCATCCTGCATACTTTCCCTTTCACATTTTTCAGATTTGGCCTAAACCTTGCAATGTTTTTACCGCTCTACTATCATCATATAAATGATAAATTTTAGTTTGTTATCTGTTACTATACTCATACACTTCTGAAATACATAGTTGACTCATTGTACCATGTAACCATGTGCCCTAACTCCTAA
Source organism: Duopalatinus emarginatus (assembly GCA_028565595.1). Classification (NCBI taxonomy): domain Eukaryota; kingdom Metazoa; phylum Chordata; class Actinopteri; order Siluriformes; family Pimelodidae; genus Duopalatinus; species Duopalatinus emarginatus. The sequence continues at coordinate 6,508,505 of JAOVVF010000022.1, forward strand.
CAACTTCCTAACAAGCTGGGATATTTGAAGAAAAGAATGTACACCGATCAGCCGTAACATTAAAACCACTGGCAGGTGAAAACGAAGCACTCATTGACCACAATGACAAGGAAAAAAAGACTAAGGAATTTGACCTCAGCATTTAACCAATCTATGCAATGAAACACAAACACTAGGGGCACAGTGAGCACATAAGTCCGAGCAGTGGGCAACCCCATCCATGGCACCCAGGGAGCAGTTGGTGGTAAGGTACCTTGCTCAAGGCTTTAGTTGTGTCTTGTCAGTTGCCAGTTTGATACCAGCAACTGACAAGACACAACTGCGGTGCCCTTGAGCAAGGCACCTAACCCCCAACTGCTCAAGGGCACTTTAGGTGTGTCTTCTCAGTTGCTGGTATCAAACTGGCAACCTTCCAGACCCAAGGCTGGTTTCTTAACTACAAGCCCATGGCTGCCCCACAAGTGAAAAACATTGATGACATCATTACAATGCCACCGGTCAAGGGGCAGGAAATTTTAGGCACTCGATTAATTCTCAAAGTTGTTGTGTTATAAGCAGGAAAAATGGGCAAGTGTAAGAATTTGAGTGAGATTGAGAAATGACACATTGTGATAGCTAAATGACTGGGTCAGATCATCTCCAAAACAGCAGATCATGTGGGATAGTCACAGTATACAGCGGATAGTACCTACCAAATGTGGTCAGGGAAGGGCAACCATTGATCCAGAGATCAGTGGTCAAGGGTCAAGGAAGGACAACCATTGATCCGGTCACAGGGTCATGGGCAATCAAGGCTCACTGATGTGTGATGTGTGTGAGAAATAAAGGCTAGCCAATCATCTGGTCCAATCACAAAGATCCACAGAAGGATCTGTTACTAACGTCTTGACGCCAGAAAACACAGAAGACCTTGCAGAGTCCATGCCTTTATGGATTAGAGCTGTTTTGGAGGCTGTTTCAGCAGGTGATGTTAATGCCTACACAGCTGTTGGAGTAATTATTCTGAAAAACGTGTATATACGTTAATACGTTCCCCCTGAAAAGAGAGGTAACCTTCAGACTTTTTCCATTTCCATATGGCCTCAGTTACTCGCAATAACTATTCATACATTAACTCAAAGTCATTCCTCATGGATTCTGTCCTTCACTCGAGCACACGCTTCATCATATTTATTTACATGAGCAATTATCATTCCATACGCATCCAGTCAGAACCTTTTAATCGCCTTAATAGCCTTTTTTTTTTCGAATTGCTAACAGGAACGCCATCACCTGGATTTGTGTAATTTCCCTCTGGGATCAACAGAGTATTTCTGATTCTGATTCTGATTACAGGTGTGTTTAAAGTTACTTTGAGATTGGAGTTTTATAAGACAACAGTGCGGCCCTAATGCCTCATCCGATCAGCATTAATAAGAGCAATAACAGTCTCAGTGCTGTAACGTTGATCATTGTGACAGCTGGATTAAAAGTTGCTTGAGGCAGCAAAGAAAAACAGCAGCTGGGCCGTTAGCTTTAAGTACTCAGAGTAGACATTTAAACAGTTTCTGTGTCTGAACAGCTGAAGCAGAACTAAAAAAAAAAAAAAAAAGAATATTTATACTAGAATGTTGTTACAGATGGGATGCAAATGCAGTTCAGGTTTATTAATCAGTAGACAGATGCAAAAAAAAAATGAAAATGTGTCTAAAAACATAGACTAAGAACACGAACGAGACGAATTCAGAAAACGTAGCAGGGGTCAAAATCAAGGCAACAAAAATCAACACGGTGTGACATACACTGAGTGAGACTTCGCGGTGAACAACCTGAACAGGTGCTTATGGGTCAGTGACATGACGTGCACATTTTTGCATACACTGAAGCGCCAGAACAACTGGTACACCAGTCTAATACTTGGTAGGTCCCCCACGGGGCATGGACTCCACAAGCTTGTGGAAATATTCTGTAGGCAATGAACACCATAACTTCCTACAGAACGGTTCACAATTCTGTTGTATTTTGATGTGTAGTGTGTTGCATGGCATCCCAGATGTGTTGTTTCAAAGCATTTTCTATATAATCTGTCATACATTGGCTAGTGGTGGTTCCATAATGATATGGAGTTTGTTGAGCTGGCATTCCATGGGACCCCTGGTACATCTACAAACATCTCTGACAGGTGATGTCACCAGACCTCAATGTTATCGAACACATCTGGGATTCCAGATGTGGAACACAGAAATCCTACAGAATTGTAAGACTATTGTGAACTGTTCTGCAGGAATCAGGCACTTCACTGAACATTGAGATCTGGTGAATTTGGTACGAATGGCAAAAAGCCCAAACTCAGATGAGTGTTCCTCTAACCATAATTTAGTGTCTCTAGATGTTTTTGGTGTCGTATTGTCTTGTTGGAAGAGGCCAAACTCATCAAAATTAATTCAGGACGTGAACGGGTGTCAGAAAGGAGGCAGCGCAGTTATCCTATCACCTATTATAGATGTTTGTAGATGTACCAGGGGTCCCATGGAATAGCAGCTAAAGAAACCCTATATCGTTATGGAGCCACCACCAGCCTATGTATTTTGTATAGGCTCCTCTGTACCAGTTTTTCTTTGTATAGTCTGTGTGTGTGAGAGTGAGAGAGAGCGATAGTAATGGATATTGAGTCCTGGATGAGAATGATCAGAAACTAGGTAAGGTTGAGATATGCCTGACATGCTTGTATGCAGTGAGGGATGTTTGGAAATAGAGTCAATGCAGGACAGACCTGACAAAAGCATTACAACCATAGCAGTACTTACTCAACCTGATATTATTATTGAGTATCATGAAGATGATCGATCACGGGTTGATTATATCTTTTAGTCTAATGTTCGTGCCAATGATCGTTAAATGCTGCTGCCTCAAGGCAATCCATCATGGTTGGAACCCAGGAATGAGTCAGAGAGATAGACAGAATGAGGAAGAGAGCATGTCTAAGAGACGGATAAAGAAAAAGAGACCTCGTGTTAGACAAGTTGGAGAGAGAGAATATCAGTGGAATTAAAGACAGTAAACAGACTGAAGACATATTTCTACAAAACAAAAACTACTCATTATAAATACTGGTTTATAATATTGTGGTGCCTCTGCGTACAGAATGTTTTTAAAATACATCCCTACCTGAGGGACTGTGAGTGAGAGCGTCCACCCACACACACCTCCTACTAATGTGAGTGTCTGGATATTTGTATGTGTACAAGTGCAAATGATGTGACTGTTAACTATGTTCTCTTATATTGGAACTGTTTAATAAAACTTAGACAGACAGACAGACAGACAGACAGACAGACAGACAGACAGACAGATAGATAGATAGATAGATAGATAGATAGA
>JAOVVF010000022.1:6543351-6556701 GCA_028565595.1 Duopalatinus emarginatus
GACAGGCAGACAGACAGACAGACAGACAGAGAGAGAGAGAGAGAGAGAGAGAGAGAGAGAGAGAGAGAGAGAGAGAGACAGACACACAAGCAGAGACATAGAGAGAGAAAAAAAAGACAGACAGGCAGACAGAGAGAGAAAAACAGACAGACAGAAAGAGAGAGAGACAGACGGACAGGCAGCATACGAGAGAGAGTGATAAACAGAGAGACAGACAGACAGAGAGAGGTAGAAACAGAGAGATACAGACAGAGAGAAAGAGAGTAAAAGATAGACGGAAAGACAAAAAGAGAGACAGAGACAGACAGACAAAAAGAGGGAGAGAGTGAGACAGAGACAGAGAGAATAATTTTATATGGTTGTCTTGCTTTATGGATAAACACACACATATTAATTTATTCATTCATTTGTTTATGCTTTATCCTGTTTAGGGTTGCAGTGCTGCTTAGTGGAAAACTTTTCTTTCAGCAACATATAGTTTAAGTACTTTACAGACATAATTCAGATCATTAGACTGGTGTTTTTAACCAGTGTGGCCTAAACCAGCTCTGCTAAGCTGTTTTTCCATCTTCAATTGACTGATATACAGATTGCCTAACTGGTGTCTACCATCTACCACTGCTCTCACCAAGTGGTACGGTCCGAACAACTATATCAGTTTGACCAGCTTGTGTTTTGATAGCTGCTCACACCCAGCTGGATATTTTGGCAGGGAATGAGACCCGAAATGGATGTAAAACAAAACAAATAATGATTTGAAACCAAACATCCCTTTTCTAGCATTTTCAGCTATTCTATTAAACAGATAGATAGATAGATAGATAGATAGATAGATAGATAGATAGATAGATAGATAGATAGATAGATAGATAGATAGATACTTACATACATACATACATACATACATACATACATACATACATACATACATAGTATAACCAGTGTTTTGGCTGTTCTAGTTAGCCTACTTGTATTTCTAAAGAGGAGGTGTGTTCACACCTGTAGGTGCTCTACATATCCAGTGATACTGTCCATGTGTCATATAGACAGGGGGACCGCCAATACCATCCCTACAACAACAATACAAAAACATGAGATTTCCTTCAAGGTTTGTGTTTTTTATTTTTTTGCAGGGGATGGAGGGATAGTGTTAATTTCTTCCTGAAGGGTTTAATATGGACTCTTTTACAGGAAAAAGAAAGAAAATGAAAAACTTTTTGGGGGGTCTAGATTCTAATAGTGTATATTAACCAAGAGTTCCTAAACATTTATGGAAATTAATGTCTGGGCTGTCCTTTAAAGGTGTGATTTATAATTTTTATAGCCATCTACTGACAGTGAGAGTGAACCGCAGTTGCATATAAAACACTAACAAGCACCTTTCTCCAACAGCTGATACTGCTTTTAATGTCTCCTTTTAATAAATCAAAGCTGAATTCCTCATCGTACCAGTTGTTTCAGCTGGGGGCGGAGCTTATTTCCGGTCCGTAAATTGTAAACAAAATCCATAACTAAAAAAAAAGAAAGAAAAGGAAAAGAAAGATTTATTTCTTCTGTGCCTGCTAAATTATCTGACTGCAACATGCCTATTGCATTAAATTTTTATTCTTGTTTTTTTTTTCTACAGGACACTTTGATCAGTACAGATGCTCTTAGGCGAAATAAACTCGAGAGGTTTTATTTAATGCCAGTGCAGTAGCTCAGTACGCTCACAAGCAATCAGCATGAAATAAATTGCGGCGACATTGTGAGGTCCTTGTCATAGAGGATGTTCTCAATGACAGTTTTCCCTCAATGACATCAGCCTACTGCCCCCTGGTGACAGAAATAAGAGGCTGCCTTACATCCTGAGACCAGACAAAAAGACTGCCTTTATCTCAGTCACATTGACTGTAAATGTAGCAAAAACACTCATATACAAAGAGCATAGAGTCCATTCATGTGCCTCAGCATGCACTGTTTGGCTCTTCTGTTAGGGGATCCTAGTGGTTCTTTTAGCTGTACTGGTAAAATTGTGGTGTGAGATCTTTAGCTCTGTCCTTGATCTGGACCTGATTGTGATGTTAAAGCAACCAGAAAAGTCACAGATGTGTCCAGATGCAGGACTCAAACAATTAAACAACCACAACAATCAATCCAATAGAACAATTCATTGAATTCCTGTTTAATAGAGGTCATGAAACTCATGAAGAGCTCCTACGTCCCTGCTTACATACTTCTCCAGAGTCGACTCTACACACACCAGAGTAAAGGTATGCACCTGACTTAGACCGACTAACAGCAACTTCACAATAAAGCTCACCGATTTATTCAATCCCACTTCCCAATGTTCCCTAGAGCTGACACAGATTTACCCTCTCAGCAGGGAGGCAGCCTTACCTTGAGAGATCCGGTGTGTGCCAATGTCATTGAAAGGTTGTATGAGCTCAGTGGACCGGAGCGTGGTGTCCATGTGCCGAGGACACACATCATGTGGGGGCTGAGAAAGGGTCGTTGAGCTGTCACGGCATCCTGTTTTCCCCCGGTCGCCTCTTTTACGTTCAACTGCTGGATGCCGAGTGATTGATGACAAGCTGCATAACACTGAATCACAGTTTCTCTGTGTCTGCAGCGTCACGCACTTCCTGGTTGGACACACAGGAGTGTGATGCTCCCGGCTTCATTTGCATAAAAGGCAGAGTTCCGAGAAAAAGGAAACAGGACTGGGATTGATCCTGGAGGCAAGCCAGATGGAAGAGCTCTCAGAGACATGCTATTCAGAAGGAATCTTTAGAAACGGTGCTGCTTGATGTTCCCAAGACACACAGCAACACTGGAATTAAAAAAAGCAAACCATGTACAAGCCAGAGAGCTCTTCCAGCAAGCCGGCACATTAGATAAGGATCGCATGTTCTTTATGTTGTTTGTGGTTTCTATTCAAGCATTAAATCCACCAATCAGCCATAACATTAAACCCACCTTCCAGTTACAAAACGGCTTGGACCCGGCAAGAAGGTGTGCTGTGGTATCTGGCACCAAGACATTTGCATCAAATCCTACAGTAAATCTTCAGTGGGATTGAACCAGACAGACTCTTGTCACAGTCATACAGATCCTTACACTTGCCCATTTTTCCTGTTTCCAACACATCAACTTTGAGATCCGACTATTCAATGCTGCCTAATATATCCCACCCTTTTGACTAGTCACTGTAACAATATAATCAATGATATTCATGTTACCTGTCAGGGGTTTTAATGTTATGGCTGCTATAGAAGTATACAGTGAAGTGTCAGAAAAACTAGTGACAGGTGAACACTGGGGGCAGCCGTGATTGGAAAGTCTCGGGTTCGATCTCCGCACAGGGCGAGACACAACTGAGGTGCCCTTGAGCGAAACACCAAACTCCCCTTACTTTTCCTCGGGCGCCGTGGTTTGGGGCTGCCCCCCTGCTCTGGGCAAGTGTGTTCACTGTCCCTGGTGTGTGTGTATCACTGCACGGATGGGTTAAATGCGGAGATCACATTCCATGGTGTGTCAACCAAAGCTGTTTGACCTTCCAGTCTCAAGGCTAGTTCTCAGATTCCTCCCTTATATGACCTCTGCATATATATATGAAGGTCCAATGACACAACTGAGGAGCCCTTAAGTCACCTAACTGCCCCAATTGTTCCCCAGGCTGCTCCCTGTGTTCACTTTCACCTTATATAAATACATATATATAATATATATATATATATATATATATATGTACACAGAGAGAAAAATTGAAACATTTTATCTGCTGGTCCCAAATATAGTTACAAATTTACGGAAGTGCCAGAAAACCTATGCAAAACACATAGGCTGGTGATTATTCCATAATGGTATGAGGTTTGTTTAGCTGGCACTCATTGGGAGCCCTGGTACATCTACAAACATCTCTGACAGGTGAACACTATGTGTGCGTCCTTTCTGATGAGTTACACCAGCTCATGTCCTGCATTCATTCTGATGGGTTTGGCCTCTTCTGACAGGACCAAAAACCTGCCACACACATGTCTAGAGACACCAAATTTTAGTTAGAGGAACACTCGTCTGTGTTTGGGGTTTCGCCATTCACACCTAAATCACCAGATCTGAACAATATCAAACAGACCTGCGATGCCATGAAACATGCTGCGGAAACCGTACACCTCAGAATACAGCAGAATCGTGGAGCGTTCTGCAGGAAGTAAGCGTTCATTGCCTACAGAATATCTCCACAAGCTTGTAGAGGACCTACCATGTATTAGACTGATGTACCAGTTTTTTGGGACTTTTTTGGGACCTATAATAATTTGGTGCTTGTAATACCACACTAGTGAGAATCCTGGACAGACACAAAGACAGTCTGAAAACGTAATATAACTATTGCAATATTGGTTAGAAAAATAATTAACTTTTGGATGATAACAGCGATTTGGTTTAGGCCTCATAATAATCAATTATAAATTATTTCCTTATAACAGCATGCACCTCTGTTTTTTACTCCTCACACACTATAATCGTCCTGCATGACTAACACAGCGGAGCCAAAGCTCAGCAGCTGTAATGCAGCGCATCAGTTACACAACTGTCATGATAAGCTGAAAAAGCAGCGCCACCGAGCCCGAAGTATCAGTGCCGAGCACCCTGTTATCACACATTACAAACATGTAATGGGATAATGAGTGAAATAATCTCCTGTAGCTGTTCACCACAAGCCACATTTGACCTTCGAGCCTCCCAGACTGCAGAAGAGGAATGAGTCATGGAGTACTCCGGGGGGGGTGTTTCAGGACTCAGGGGGCTCATTAGTACAGCGGCTGCACTCGCTTTGTATGTGTGTGCATGTGTGGGCACCTAGTCCAACCATCAGGAACGGCTGTTTAATCGTTAAAAAAAAAAAAGACATGAACGTATTTAGCATTCAGGACTGTGTTGAGGTTTGATGTAGGAACATCGAATGCATCTGCTTTGATTTTGCTTTCATATTTATTTTAAATAATAATGTGCTCCTATAACTGTGCTTTTGTCTCGTAAACAACATTAGTCAATAAAATCAATTTTTTTTTGGTTGCTTTTTTTCCGTTATTGATTTTTTTTGCAATATTGAAGAGTGCTGCAGTTAAAAATTTACATTAGATATTGATCTTTATTGATTTTGGTGCAATAGATCAATTTAGGTTTAGGTCAATTAGCTTTCTAGGGGGCAGTAAACACACTTGCCCGGAGCAGTGGGCAACCCTATAGATGGAGCAGTTGGAAGTTAGTTGCCTTGCTTAAAGGGCGCTTCGGTCGTGTCTTGTAAGTACAGGGATCGAACAAGGGACCTTTTAGTCACTAGGGCAGCCGTGGCCTAGTGGTCTCGTGACCGGAAGGTCCCGGGTTCGATCCCCGCACGGAGCAAGGCACCTAACTCCCCCAACTGCTCCCTGGGTGCCGTGGTTTGGGGCTGGCCTCCACTCCGGGCAGGTGTGTTCACTGCCTCCTAGTGTTTACTGGTGTGTGTGCGTGCGTTTCACTGTACGGATTGATTAAATGTGGAGCTCACATTCCACTGTGTGCAAGCACAGTAGACAAATAGTTCACTTACATACTTCTTTCTCTTCTTTAACCACAAGCGCACGGCTGACCCTGTAATAATAAAGACTTGCTTAATTAAGGAGCGGTCTTATTATAACTCAAAGATTTAGAGACTAGAAACAAGCAGGCTGTTTAATGAAAGCGAAAGTGAAAGTAAGAACTCTTTTGACTTTCACATTTAACCCATCTGTGCAGTGAAACACACCTATACAGTAGTGAACACTAGGGGACAGTAAGCACACATGCCCCGAGCAGTGGGCAGCCTCTTTATCCACACCGCCTGAGGAGCAGTTAGGAGTTAGGTGCCTTGCTCAAGGGCTGAGTTTTGGTGGTTGTGGTGCTAAAACCTTCTCATCCCAAGGTGGGTCCCTTAACCACAAGGCTATGGCTGCCCAGAATACACAACAGAAAAAAAAAAAGTTTTTTAACCAACAAGACACGACTGAAATGCTCATGAGCCAGTCACCTAAATCCCCCAATTGGTCCCTGGGTGCCATGGATAGGGCTGCCCCCTAGTGTGTTCGCTCACTAGTATGTGTTTTCACCTTATAGATGAGTGCACACACACTAGGTCAAACACTTCACCTTCACTTTCACCTTCACTTTCACTTAATGTAGTGTAACCAGGATATGCCGTAATTCAGTAAAGAACTCTACAGTGTTATAAAACCAGTTGCTGGAGATGAATTCAGACTCCTGTGTGTGGCGGAGACAACTTCACCCCAACGATATGAGAGCTAAAAATAGAGCCGCTAAAAGAGAGCCGATAACGCAGACTTTTTGTCACACAGCTGTGCAGCTGACAGTATGTGAGAACTTGTCTGGGTATGTACACTGGAGCTAGAGAGACCGTTTCAACTGATATGCAACCGATAGGATACTGTTCAGTGGTTATAGTTAAAACACACATACAACAGGCATGATGTCACTTTGTAACACAGCAATTTGCCAGATGATTAATAAACGGTGTGTGTTTTATCCATTTATAGTCATTTATAGTTTAGTGATTTGACTCAAGACACTGGAGACTTTTAAAAACGTTTACGGAAAGCTTGATTAGACATTTTTATTTGTTAATGAAGGAGATTCTGTTAAAATTGTGATGTATTATTACCTTATACTACACCTGTGAATTAGTCATTACTAGTAGAAATACTAACATATTATATTACATCGGACTCAGACATGGGAAGTCTGAATTACATCAATACATTTTTAACCTCTGTGTGTCTGAAGGACGGAGGGTGGAGTGGGGGGCTATGGGGTATTAGCTACAATCCAGTCAGCTAGCTGTGATGAGTGAAAATTTGTAAGGGAAGCTAAAATATTGTCAAAACCTTTTTTCCCCCACTCTGTGTATTTCCAGCTACTGTGTGGGGGAAGGGGTGTGGGTCTAGTGCAGAATTTGATGGAGCTTTAACCAATAAAAACAAGTTGGGGCAAGCTGGGGTTTACTAGACCTTCCTAAGTTCCTAAGAGCATTACTACCACATGCCTAAACTGCCATCAAACCCCTTCTAGACATAGACATCTTGCCCCTAAACCTTAGCAACAGACACGTATGTGGATCTTCTGCAGGATCTCACCAGATGTTCCACCACTACAGACCCTGTCACTAGTTCACCGATTTTCCTTCCTTGAACATTTTATCTAAGGTACTAACCACTGTATACAGAGAACACCACATGGGCACATTGTCTAGACATACAGGCCTACCTGTAATACCAATAAACTTGGAAGTCACTCTGGATAAGAGTGTCTGCCAAATGCTGTAAATGTAAATGTAGACATCACAATTTCATCCTTCTTAAAATCACTAGGTTCTTTACACGTACCCATTTTTCCACTACCAACTTTGTAAACTGCCTATTTACTTGTTGCCTAAGGTTTCCCCCCAATGTGAGGGATGCCATTCCCTGACAGCTTACGGATATGGCACTGCTGGCTAACTGTTGGCACAGGAACAACTGAATGTCAGCCAAAAGTGGCCCACATATTAAAAACACTCATATGGCCCACGTGTCTCAAAACATATCTGGGCCACTTCTGGCACAGTAATCTCTCAGCTGTACACATGTTTAAGTTCTGGCCCTTTTATGCCTGTGAACTGGCTTAGTTCCAGCATCTGCATTTGTCCCTTTTCTGCGCCATTGTTCCACACAAAATGTGGGCCACAAGTAAGTGGCCGAGATTTGGGCCATATCATATCTGCTATCTGGGTTTCTAATGAGATAATCAGTCAGAGGGTTTTAATGCTATGACTGATTAGTGTAAACCTCTGATTTAATGTAGTGCCAGAACTACTGATCAGAGCTGCAGTTACAGAAAACTAATCACCACCTTTTGTTCAACCAGATTTAAGAAATCAACATCGCTGTCATGTAAGTGAACTTAGAAGACAAATCAGCAAGTTTAAAATAAATTATGTTGAAATACTTTTTGACCACTGTGCAGTGTAATTACCCTTAACATTCAACCCATCCGTGCAGTGAAACACACACAGACACTGGTGAACACACACTAGGGGGCGGTAAGAATGCCCACACATGCCGCAGCGCCCATGAAGCACCGAGGGGTTAGGTGCCTTGCTCAAGGGCACTTCAGTCGAGTCTTGTCGAATACCAGGTTCACACCTGGGACCTTCTGGTCTCAATGAGGGTTCCTTAACCACAAGCCTACAAATATGTTAAAAGCTGTGATACCTTTATAGCAGAAACACCAGTGTGAAAGGTCATGAGACAAACTTGTCTTTTCATCATTCACATTTTCTTAAAAAGACGATGCTGAACTTTCTTCTTTTAGTTTATTATGATTTACAAAAACAAATCATTTAACTTAGAATAAGTTAAAAAACTGAACTGAATCACTGCATATGTGTATGGGGAAAGTGAACAGGGTAAAAAAGAAAATCTAATAATATAACACGTATTAGTCTGGTTGAGGACGAGAAGAAATGGAGGCTGTGTGGATCTAAATTAAAGCCTAAAAACTATACAAACATTCTTAAAAAATGAAAAAAAAATGGACATATTAGGTGATATATTTCTACCTGCTCTATTCATACCCATTCATGTTCACTGTTCTAATCGCAAGGAAACCAAAATATTGTGCAAATAAATACTTTACACAAATGTTTAGCTTTTTTTTTGTTTGTTTTTTGTTCTTTGTTCGTGTCTCATCTCATCCTTTTTTTTCCTTAATAAATATCGCTAAATGCGTGTTCACAGAGTTACACCTCTCAGTGGGTGGGTTTACATCTGAACTTTAAAAATCATTTCAACAAAAACAAAAAAAAAAAGGTTCTAGTTGAGGTTTTCCCTTAATGGGAACGAGAGACGGAACCGTCTCTATTAAAAATGACATTCGAATCCTGTAATTGGCTGTGTGTGAGAATGTGTGTGTGTGTGTATGTATATGTTCTATTGTCTGCCATCCCTTTTTAACCCAAGAGTCAGTTTATGAATTAAAATCCCTGTTTGTACAGGACTGCCTGTCATGTGTTTAAAAAAAAAGGAAGATCATGCTCCAGTTCAATAATAATAATAAAATGGAATACAGCTGAAGGTGGTGTGTGTGTGTGTGTGTGTGCGTGTGTGTGAGAGAGAGTGAGAGTCTGTTTGCTTGTCGACATGTCCTTTGGCGCTTGCTCCAGGGAGTCAGATGATAATGATAATGATGATGATGGTAATGACGATGAGGAGGATAATGAGGTGTTGGCCTTAAAGGGTGCATTCTAGACGATCAGGTTTCAGCCCAGCCCTCACTTCACTCTCAGTAACAGCAGCGCCCAGGGCGAACTAAAGTGTTAGAACGATCTAGAAACATTCCTGGTTCTTCAGGGCTGCATTATTAAGATTGGAGCGAGCGGCTAGAGCTTTAAAAAGATTGGCCACACCCTCTCTAACTGAGATAAGGTTAAGGGGTTTAGTCTGCGCGTGCATGTGTGTGTTTGTGTATGTGTTTGTGTGTGTGTGTGTGTATGGAAGGATTGCGGGGATTTTAGGAGTTGTTGGCAGCGTTCTCGTTACTGGGGGAACTGGAGGAGGACGATGATGATGAGGAAGGTGAGAAGTTCATTCCTGATAAGCCAGGAGGATCTGTGGCTGTGTTCTGGCCGCTCAAGCTCTTCCTGCACACCGGACACGTGTCATGCTGTAGAGAAGGACAAAACACAAACACACACACTCGTGTCAGACACAACGAGCTGCGATCACAACTACTCATGACTAGTTAGTGTGCTTTTTATAAAATGACTGCACGGCTGCTTGCGCCAGTCATGTATGCATAGAAGAAGCACATCTGCCCATTTGATTGGCTGTTGCTCAACAATCAGGTGCAAAAAGTATGCTTGACTTTGTTGCTTGTTATAAATGCACTAAAGTGTCAGAAACACTGGTACACAGCTATGCACACCATATGTTGCAGCCACCAGTTCGTTTATAAAGCGATCGACATCAATGGAAGCTCAGTAATGATATAGTATTTGTTTAGGCTGCATTCAATAGGACCCCTGGTACATCTACAAATGTCTCGGACAGGTGAACACTGTGTGTCTCCTTCCTGACGAGTTCTACCTGTTTATGCCCTGCATTCTGCTGGGTTTGGTCTCTTCCTATAGGACAATGCACCAACACACATGTCTAGACACCAAATTATAGTTAGAGGAACAGTAATGTGAGTTTGGGGTTGCCAATACTAAGTATTAGACTGGTGTACCAGTCTGTACGTAAGTATGTGCTTGTGTGTGGTGACTAAGCCTTCGCAATCACACAACATTGATGTGCAAATATATAAAAATCACGTCAACGTGATCAAAATAATAAACTTCATCTGCCTTGATAAGCATGAATCGCTCTACAGATACTTGAGTGCGATGATGATAAAATTTTTTCTTATACTTTCTTGAAAAAACCATTGACCTGCACAGAGGTCTGCTTTGTGTAAAACACAATGTGCTTGTAAAGTCTTAAGAGTAAAGTTCATGCTAATTGCCTGAATGTGGATCTTGTGATTAGAGTATGGATAGCTAGGACACCTTAAATAAGAGCAAACACTAATAATAAATAAACCAATCAATTACAGTGTCTTAAAAAAAGCACAAATCCACTGACTGACTAACCCGCAGTATCTTATATGCTGGGATGTGAGCACACATTATTTTTGTCTTTCATGAGGTTCGCTATGTCAGATTAGGCAAGAATGGTGCCAAATTCGTGCCATGTCTGGCAACACTACACATCTGATGCTGCCCAGTCGTTGTTTACGTTCTTGCACGAGTGCTCAAGGTAGGCTCAACAAACCTTTCCTCAGATATTTTGCTTCACCAGACATCTGTGAAAGCAGCCTCCCTCTTACACGTCTCCATGTTTACGTATTTGCACTCTGTCATCTTATTGGTCTATGTAGACAACATGTCTCAGGCGATTAAAATGATGTGGAAAGACACATCAATTTCTGATGTTAGACTTTTCATCTGGGAGTCGTTGGACATCCCGAATGCCACATTGTTGTTTTTTGATTATGTCACCCTTACACAACCTGTTCCTCATTCCTGATACTCGTGACACTAAAAATTTGTCAAGACGAGAGAGATACCTGTTCGAGCCAGGGCACTATACAGTCATTGTGAAAGAGGTGATTGCATGGAAGTTGTCGGACGCTCTCCCCTTCGGTGTAGTCTTCTTTACACACGGGACATTCTAAACCAGCTCCTGCACCAGAACAGGGAAGGGGGGAAAAAAAAAAAAACAATAGAGAAGTTCTCATTAGGTTATTATGTTTGGAAATCAAGCTCTTGGTGTTGGCTGAGGTCAGAGACAAATTATTTAATCAAGTTCAACAATCTCTGAAACACTCTTAGGCCCAACATTAGAGACGGATATCCGTCCTGATATCCGCATCAGGCTGAGATGAACAGAAAATGCTGGATCACATATCGGAGAGAAAGATAAAAAACGAAACAGATCTGTTTCTGTAACAAGTTAAACATGGACCATAAAACAGGGAGGGTTGTTATAATAAACTAAATCAACAATGCCGTGGTGTGACATGGACTTATACGATTTATTCCACTTTCATCACAGCTTTATTTAATATTTATATTTTGTGTATTAAAAACAGCGATCAGTCATAATATAAAAACAGACACTGACGGGTTGATTAGCTTGTTACAATAGCACCTGTCAGTTCTCAAAGTTGACGTGAAAATTTGCAAGTGTACAGATTTGAGTGACTTTGACATAGGCCAAAACAGTGGCGACTAGACGACCAGGTCAGACCAGTTTCAAAAACAGTAAATCTTGTGAGGTGTCTTCAGCATACAATGGTTAATACCTACCAAAATGGCCCAAGTAGGGACAACCAGACTCACTGAAGTGTATAGAGTGTGAATGCTTGAAGATCCACAGAAGGATCGGTTGCTAATTTCTTGGAGCCTTCAAAGGTCTTGTGGAGTCAATGTCTCAAAGGGTCTGAAGTGTTCTAGGTTTTAATGTTATGGCTGATTTGTGTACATCATAGCTAGTTTTATTGCCATTTTATAATATTTCCTATTAATGTGTGTTATACTGGAACGGAGACGCTTTTCATTTACATTCCATAATTAACTGTGTATTTCTAGACTTGGAGTAGTACTGTTGAGCACTGATGATATCAGGGATAATATCAGCACTAGGCTGGGTAAAAAGACAGCCATTTAAATCCAACTGCATCTTTTTATTCTTGCAGTCTGCACAAAACCAGGACACCAGTTTTGTCACTGAAGCGTCTCACTTGTGGCAGGTGTCCAATCCAATTGCAAATCATTTGCCTGAAAAATGATGATGCCTTGTCTTCTTCCAGACAGCAGTCTGGAGCTTGCTGGCCATAAAAAAAAAAGTCACATGCACTAATATCTAGTTTGATGTTTATCTTTAGCTTTGATTATAGCACACGTTCATAGTTGTACTGTTTCAATAACAAAAGTTTTTGTTTGTTGTGAGTTGGTGACAAAGAGTCAGACCCTCTTTTACTATATAAACCCCTTAAATTTTGCAGCTGGCATCCTGAAATATTCATCATTAATGAATTCTTCTTCCCTGATGTTATAACCTGCTAATTAAATACATTCAGGTCCTCATCTGAATTTATTTCTTTCATTGCCACATAACTAGACATGGACTGATCGGTATTTTTAAGGGCTGATTGCTGATTACCTTTCAGGTTTTAAATAGCTCAATCAAGACCTAAAACATGGCCTAAACTGGTTTATTACCATTTATAACAAGGCAGGCCTTATTGCAGAGTCAAGAAATAGTTAAACTGAATTTTTTTCAACCAGCACATCCAAATACGATACAGAGTTTCTTCAGCCATAAACAGGCAGGCCTGCAATTTTAGTCAATTAGTCAAAAGTTAAAGTGTCTGCATTTCCATCTATAGTTACAGCTAGAAATTGTGGGGACTTGTGACCGAGAGAATTCTCTCAGGGCTTTACTTCTGAGATGAAATGCTAGACAGAAATACAGGAAATGGGATTTGTGCAGATCTGCAGCAATTCTTTCCTCACGAAATATGGAAATTTGTTTCACACGATTAATAAACTCTCAGGAACAGCTAAAGTAGAGAAACATCAGCCCAACGCCAATCACATGTCTGGGTTGAATACGGCCTGACCAGGTAAAGCAGCCCCAAATCATAACACTGCCTCCAGAAATGAAATGAAATGAAAATGAAAGAGAACTATTTTGCCTTACTGTGTTTGCACACAGAAGGAATGTGACCTCCGCATTTAACCCATCCGTGCAG
>JAOVVF010000022.1:6613301-6626864 GCA_028565595.1 Duopalatinus emarginatus
CTGGTCCAATTTAGCCATGAAACCTCCCACACTAAAATGACAGGTGTTTCAGTTTCATTGTCCAACCCCTGTACATATAATATAATACTTTTAACATATCACCCAGCCCTACGTGATGCTCATAAAAAACTGCACTACTATAACTGCACTTTTACAGTAACAGGCCTCAGAGGCTACTGCTGCAGGAACAGTCAACAACAACAAGCAGCTAAGGAACAAGCTAGCCAGTGGCCAACACTGAATAGCATTATCAAGCATTATTAGCTGTCCAGCATAAATGTTGACGATCACCTTCTCAAAACGGTGCTAAGTATAGTCAAGGCTATGGTCCTGTGTTTGTGTATGAACTGATCTGAACCCAATACTGACCTAAACTAATTTGAAAGTGGAAAGGGGGAGTGTTACCACTGTTTAGTGTGCATGACAGCCGTGTTGATTTGACATCA
This sequence comes from Duopalatinus emarginatus, assembly GCA_028565595.1. Lineage (NCBI taxonomy): Eukaryota > Metazoa > Chordata > Actinopteri > Siluriformes > Pimelodidae > Duopalatinus > Duopalatinus emarginatus. The sequence continues at coordinate 6,613,748 of JAOVVF010000022.1, forward strand.
CTATGTAAACAGGAATGGGACTGGTAGCTGAGATGACAGCCCCAAGTTGACGAGTTGAAATTACAAGCTAACGGGGGAATTTTCTGTGGTTTTGACCAGTTGTGGGTGGGGTTTTACACGTTGCGAAATGTGTCTTCTAGTGTGGAAAATAATATTCCTAGTCTGTCCTTGTATAACAACAGTGTACTGGTCTACTTTATCTCAGTCTTCAGGCTTTCATGTAAATGTAATACTTTCTCACGTACTTCACTGATGACTTGCAACAGAATCGACACATTTCATTTCCTGTGTTTACACTGAACGATGTCAAGGAACATCTACGTCTCCTTCTGGCGTCCATTTCAGAAAGAAAACCGATCAGGTTTGAAAATACGGCCGCTTAAAAACCAAAACCGTGAAGTTCGTGCACTTCGTGAGAAGCGTGCAGCTGCCAAACCGTTCAGCAACCGTTAGAACCAGAGATTCTTGTTAAAAAAAAAAAACACACTCCACAAAAACAACCAGCCGAGTGTGTTGTGCAATCAGCATGCTCTGACACACGCATGCACGCACACACACGTGCATACGAGCTTGTATTTTGGTTTGTGTGCTTCACTCTTTCTTGCCCACGACTCACTTGAAGGCATGTCGAAGAGTTTCGTTCTCACATCCTCTTTGAAACCAACGTGCCAGAAGGGGTCAGTTTACAGAGAGCAAATCACTAGCTTGCAGACTGCACTATACTTTCAAAACAGATTAGTGGCTGTCGGATCTGGCTCGACTGTATTGACCTACGTCACGTGTTAACCCCCGGCACACGCGAGACTTGGGTTCAAAAGTCTTGCTGTTGACATAGACGACGAAAAAGCTCAGGACGCTGGGTTTTATTATCGTAAGTCAACCAGCTACTTTAAATTCGACACGGAGCTGATCTTTTTTTCTAACCTCAAAATATAACTGAGGATGTTCCTGACAAACATTTAGATCCTAATGATGAAAAGGTTTGCCACAGCTCTTTAAGCATGACTCATTTAAACCATGATTTCCAAGTCAACCATATGAAACCCTAACAAACTTGTGGAAGGACTGTTTTCTATTTCTTTATCTACCCGTCTAATTAACCACCTAGAGGAGAGAGAGCTGGTGATTAGGTAGGCACGATGAAACATTTAAAGCTAGACCACCTGAAGTGATATGAAACCTGTACTCAAGAGCAGTGAAGCAAGAAAACAATAAACTTTGCTCAGCTGTAACATTTCACTACTGGAGCCGTGTCTTTCTGCCCTACTGCCAAACGCAAACAATTAAGTAAATAAACCCCTGATACGAAGGTGCACTCGTTTTAAGCATAGCCTCGGTTACGTTCCCAGCGAACACACAACGCGGTCTCCTCATTCGCTATAGACACCTGGGGTCAAATATTACTTTTATTTATATATTTTCATTATCAACACCAAAGCACCAGACAAACTGGTACAGATTGGTGCTGGCTCCACAAATGGTACAGGGTTTATTTAACAGAGTTTATTTATTCGTCTGAGTTTGGGGTCACCAGATCTCAACGTTACTGAACACATACTGCGATACCATGTAACGTGCAGTGGAACCCAGAAATCCTACACTTCAGAATACAACAGAATTGTGGACCGTTCTGCAAGAAGTATGGTGTTTATTGCCTACAGAATATTTCAGCAAGCTTGTAGAGTCCAGGCCCTGTGGGGGACCTATCAATTATTAGACTGGTGTACTGGTAATGATGCAGTTAAATAAAAGAACATTTCAGTGCATTTTAATTCACGAGTGAATCTGGTGTTCAATTCAGGGCTGATCTAACGGGTCAGTTTGGTTAAATTTGACATGGACTGCAAAAAATAGATTATATAGATTATAGATTTGACCATTTTCTTTTCTCCCTTGTACACTGACTGCAGTGTATCTTAGATTCAGTACAGTTATCATCTTACAGTGTACTTGGTGCACACTAGGTGATCTGTACCATGCACAAACATGTTTGACCCCCAAAATCTGGTTTATTTGATGAGTGTAAATGCTCTGGACTATGCCCAGGCCCGCTTGAAGAGCAAGTTGGTCAGTTAAATGGAAAGATGGACTTACAATATGCATCTAGTGTGATTCCTAGCCATGCCTGAGCATGGAACCTGAACATGACCTCAGCATGAGGTCTTTTTGGTGTCGTGTGTTTCTAATATTCCTACTCTGTCCTTGTATAACAACAGTGTACTTGTCTACTTTATCTCAGTCTTCAGGTTTTCATGTAACTGTAATATCTTCTCATGTACTCCTCTGACGAGTTGCAACAGAATCGACACATTTCATTTCCTGTGTTCACACTAAACGATGTCAAGGAACGTCTACGTCTCCTTTTGGTGTCCAATTCAGAAAGAAAATCAATCAGGTTTGAAAATACGAAAGGTTAAATAGCCAGAATGTAAATACAACCATGTAGTCTGTTGTGCTGTACAAGCGCACCTTTCTCTAACACGAAACGTTGCATTGTGGTAGCGTAAGTTAGGCCAGCATGGGAGTGGGGTGTGGGCAGGGGGTGCAGGGGGTGCTTGGGCGCAGTACAAACCAGCAGGGCATAGTGTGAGTATGTCCTTAAAGGCTAAGCATCACCTTATGGACCCCTCCGGTTATTTCACATTGTTTTAGATAGTGAAATATATAGACATAAATTAAAATTCAAACAGCAGATTAATTTGCTTTTAAATTGCTGATTTAAATTGTCAGAAAAACCCGAGCTCGCTACGGAAATTCTGAATGCTACCGTATGACATCACTGGTGGCCAACAGTGAACAACTCTGTGGTAAAACACCATTATGGCTGACTTGGACTGGGAATTTGTTTCCAGTGCTGGTTCTTCAGATTCCGATGATGTTTTCTGAATTTGATAAAGAGGATGAATCTGCAGTGACAGTGGGGGGGACTGGATATCATAAGGAAATGAAACACACCGTTTTGTGATTTTGCATTACTAGCATTGCCGTCCACCACCTACGTCACACCATGATGCCTACGACAGTTTCCGAACATTGTAGGCGGGGCTAAACTGCGGTTTTTTAAGCTGTATATCTTGAATTTGTAATTTGTTTGACACTTTCATGTTAGCTTGTGCTTAGCCTTTGAACGTACATATAAGTAACACTATATCTAACGCTATAAAGAAGGATGTGCTTGCAAACAGGGTTAATGACTGTTTTAGCTATTGCTTTTCAACTGTTTACAAGTGTGGAGTAAAAAGCACTGAAAGCATTACTTGTTTTTACACTGGAATTACTCATCTCTGGCTTCAGCTTCCCTTTTGCTAATGTTGCCCCATGTCACCTTCCTAGGTGTGTAGTAGTGTTTGGGTTAAAGGTTTTGGTACTTGTGATGAGACATCCTGCTGAGATTTGTTGAATCCAAAATAGTATCAAGCGCTGATTTAATACTCAAGATGCTCACTATCAGGCATGCTCTTGCTCTCTCATCAATTAAACTAGGTACGAAGGGGAAAGTATGCATACAACCATAATGGAGAATGTTGTCTCTAACCTCCCATTTCTAAAGTGAAAACCTTCCCATGCCTTTCTGAACTCTAGGAGACAAGTCAGTCTTGCTGATCCTAGTAAATCTAGAGTAAGGGATCAACAAGGTCACTTTGCGGAGGGCACAAACAATACAGACAGATTTTCCTTCCATGACCAGAAGATGATACCGCATGCCTTGGACTGCTCAAACACCAGATAACATGACAGGATTGAGAGATAGAAAGTAGCCTGCCTAAACATTTCTGACCTGACAAGACATGGACATCCACGAAACCTCTGACAGGGTTCTGCAGTACTTGTGGCACCAAGACGTTAGCAACACATTGTACTGTGGATCTTCTGTGGGATCGGACCAGACAGAGAAGCTTTCACCCACCATGCATTGCAGTGAGCCGTGGTCAGCCATGACCCTATTGCTGATTCACCAGTTGTCCTTCCTTGGACCACTTTTGGTAGGTATTAACTAGAATGTAGAATGAAGTCTATGTTTACTTTTGTATTAATATATTTTGAATTATATGTTCATTGATAGATTTTTTTATTTAAGAAAAAGCCAGACAGCTAAGCGAACCTAATACTGGTCATTTAAGTTACAGAATTTTATGCACAATCCTATTTTTGGTATAAATATACAATGATACAAAAAGATTTGATACAGTACGGAACGCAAAAGTATTGTTTTAAATAAATGTTTTATTTGTCATTTTTTCATCTTGTCAACATAATTTAAACAAAATTGAATTGAAATGAAAATTGATTCTAAATCGATCGTGACCCCAAAAATCGGAAATCAAATCGAATCGCCAGATTCGAGATTAGCACCCCTAGTATTAACCACTGCATACCAGGACACACGCTACATGCTCTGAACCAGTCGTCTAAACCATCACAATTTGGTCCTTGTCAGCGTTGCTCAGATCTTTACACTTGCCCATTTTTTCTGCTTCGAACACATCAGCGTCAGAGGATTGACTGTTCACTTGCTGCTTAATATAGTCGACCATCTGTAATCAATGTTGTTCACCTCACCTGTCAGTGGTTTTGTGGTTTTAATGTTATGACTGTATAACCCTGGTTTTTAACTTTACCAAAGCCACTTTTATATTCCATGTAGACAGCCAGAATAGTCCTCCTGGAGGAAGACGGGCTGTTGGATGCTGATGGCCTTCACTGTTCAAACAGTAAATTTCCTTTTGGATCCCTTTTACTGTCAGAAAAGCGCTTCAGCCCAAGTCTCCTCATCCAGTCATTCCGACTGAGACATGGATTTATGGGTATATGAAGAAGTATACTGCTGGAGCTGTGCACCTCTGCATGTCTTGAATATCTACAGCACTGTGCTGATAAGCTGAAGCGAAGCAGTGTGTGTCTAGCCGCACACCCATCATTACCCCTTTCCTTCGAGTAATGCTGCCACATATAGTGAAAGTGAAGTGAAAGTGAAAGTGACCACTGTGCAGTGAAACTGACCTCCGCACAGTGAAACGCGCATGCACACTAGTGAACACGCATGCCCCTAGGCCGCAGTGCCTGGGGAGCAGTTGGTGGTTAGGTGCCTTGCTCGAGGGCACTTCATTCAAGCATAGGGATTGAACCAGGGATCAGTCCCAAAGTTGCTTTCCTAACTACAAGCCTACGGCTGCCCCTTATACATCTGAAAAATGAATTTTACTGTTTATGATGCTTCGCTAATCACCTGCAGTCGTTTCTTTCTCATATCATGTCCCCATACTTGTTCAATTAAGCAACAGAACACTCGAGGGAGTGTGTTAATGCATATTCAGTCTGCAGTGTTCGTATTCGCTATAACATTGACAATATCTCCTGCCAAAAAGTAGTTCCACAACAAATGAGTCATTGCTTTGCAACAGTAAAAATTCCCGAGTCTGCTGTAGCACTACCAAGTAATATTAGTCTGGAATAAAAAAATGCAAATAAGCGAAGCTGAAGATGAAAGTAAAGGGAAAAAAATAAATAAAAATCATTAAGAATTTAAAGATTGTTTGTTTGTTTATTTACTTACTTACTTATTTGAGTATTCACGTTTTTTATGTTAATTTATATACGTTAATCTGCACATTGTGTAGTTAGGGGAAAAAAAGCTGCTCTGTAGGACGTGCACTGGCATCAAACAGCCCAGCTGGCTTCAGATTCTGACCAAACAGACTGCAGGTCAAATGTTATCTGAAAGTTATTCATTTTATTAATTTGTCATTTTGTATAAACACAAATACAAAACAACTAGCGGTCAGTGTGCATAAACCTTGCATAAACGTTACTGACAACGCATCGCTGGAGTAATACAAGTTGGTGTAAAAACGCTTTTTCTTTCTTTTTAGAACGCTTCTCAACCAATCAGATTGTACGATCGGAACTAACTGTTGTATAAAATCCTATAAACAATACAATGTGACAGAAGCTGATCAAAAGGCTTCTTTTAAAATATCCCTTTAGGCTTATTCACGCTGCGAGTTTCTCAGGCTGGTGTTTGTAATATGTGTGATAAAACTCTTGCACCTGGACAACCAGTGCGCTCCTATAGAGTTTCATTTCCTGTGGTTCATGATTATGTCACACATGAAGATATGATCTCGATAATGCACAATGTATTTATTTACATAAAACTACAATGATCATGATGTGGCACATAAAACAAGTCTACTCTCATGCCCGTAACGTAATGGAGTTTATTCATCATCTCTGTGGTTTACTTTCGTTATAATTATACAGATTCCCACTAAATACATACATTTTTTGAAAGCATTCACCATTGCATGACTGATAGATAAAAAGCTGGTCTGCATTTAAACACTCTGGAAAAATTCTTGACAGAGTAAAGATGCCTTGTAAAGGCATTCGGGTGAATACAGCCTTTGGTTCTGCACAGATGTCACACCTGTTACGTCTTCGTTCCTTCAGTAAAAACAAAGCACTGCATTATTTTGTGTTCTGTGGCTTCTTTTTCGCTTCATATCTGCTGTGTGTTTTGGTTTGGCTCATGCGCACTGCCCTCGGTTTCAAACGAAAGCATGGAGACAGACATGTGTGCCAGCGTCCTAGCACAACACCCTATTGTGGTCTCGCATACCCAGTCAGAGGAGTACAGTACAATATTTGTGTGTGGGCATATTGGCAAAAGTCAAGACACTATTCAGTACAGTCCAACATTCTTGTCATACGGCAGAGAGCTTATCTGCTCTGGCTAGGCTTTGCTAGCAAACCTTTTAACAAATAAAAGATAAAAACACAAGAGAGAGTGTGTACTGGTGGATTCAATATATTTAATAATACAGCGATTGGTGGGATTAGTAAAGGGGGCTGAACTCCCTCTAGCCAGTGTCCCCACTTCTCAAGGTCAGGTTAACAGCCAAGAGTTGAAGGCTGTCTATGGCCCTATTCGGACTGGATTAGTTTCTCGGGGGGACGTCTGTAAAAAATATTTCACACTTCTACTATAATACGAAAAACAGGAAGACCAGTGAGCTTCTACTTTTGTGGTCACATGATATCGCTTTCTCTATAGAAACGCAAACTCAATGTCTAACTACAGTGGGGAGGAGTTGCCAGAAATCTATTTTATTTATCGCGATGCTGCGTCCGCCTGTACAAACTCAAGAGATGTGCGTCTGGACGGGACTAAAATTACGTAAGACCCAACGTAAAGAAGAATTAGCACAGGACCCCACATAAACGTAATCCCATCCGGATAGGGCTTATGTTATAGTCCAGTAGATAGATGGATCAATACGGACTCTCACCTCAATCGGTCCCTCAGCTAAACAATGAACGGCAGTGTGGAGTCAGGACGTTTGGGAGTGGGAGATACAGAAGCATGCTGCTAAAAGGCTGTAAGTCTGGGACCTCCAACCACTGACCATGCGAACCATGACTACCTCCAACCATCCCTTGTCAGGTCCGATTTTGCTCCTGTGAACTGTTCTAGCACTACCAGGACTAAGACTAATGCATTTAACTATGACTTAATGCATATAATTTCCTAAATATACAAATACTGCAACTAAAAAAAACCACTTCCAGTTCCAACCGGACAATTTTTCTGTTTTTGTTTCATTGCAATTTTATTTTCTGTTTTGTAAGAAGGACAAGAGATCTGATTAGTTTTTACATTTTGTATTTGTTATTTACTGACAAGTAAAACTAAAAATTACTTATTTCTGTTTTAGTATTTGAATTCTGAAGTGAAAATCAAACAACCATTTGTCTTTTATTTTTAAATTTGGGTTTCAGAATAACCAAAAGACACACGGACCCTTTAGGTTCGAGCTCCTTGTTTTGTGTTTGCTGGTCTGGGTCCCTCTCCTGTTCGGAATTAGTCCGGTCTGCACCACGTGCGTATCCTACATGTTTGTGTTTGCGCCGCCTTAACGTGTCATCCAAACAACAAAACGACTGCAGTAAAGTGTGTGTTTTGCACAACAAAATAGACGATAGAGCATAATATTAGATGATCGTCACATGATATATATCGTCATAACCCACTGCCCTAGTACAAATGTAGCAAATCGCGCGATTTGGGTCGATGTATTGACTTAAAAGGTATTATTTAAATTTAAATTAATTATTTATGATTTAAATTAATTGGGGCAACAATCATGTGCAAGATGATATAGTGGTATCACCAAACTGTTGCTTAATATACTGAAATCCTACTGTATTGTTTTAAAACATGGTCTGCACTCCTACTTAATGCATTCATGCAGCTTTACTGTGACAAAAAAAACAAATATTTAATACACACCTCAGCGCTGATGAAATGTCAGACCTGATGTGGTGTTAAAGGTGTAGCGCTGACAGAAATGAATGCTGCAGGGGAAAACGTCAGCTTTATATTAATGTGTTCAGACCTCTACAGTGACAGGCCACGTAATAAAGTTACCAAAAGTCTAATAATAAACCTTAAATAATGTTAATATATGTATATTATGCTGTTATAGTGAAATAATCAACTTCTGGGTGGTAACGGAATCACATCAGCCTATTATATTTATAGGTAAATTTATAAATGGAAATTTTATTTCTATAACACTGTGGTCAGATTTTATTCCTTTCATATACTTTCCCTTTAAGCAACTACAATGTTTACGTTTTTCAAAAAGACATATTACGAAAAACAAACTTTGTCAGTTCTTGTCTACATTCATTTGTGAATCTGGAGAGCCTACCAACCCACAAACGGTGAAATAAGACAACCCAGTCCGTGTTGTGTAGGCTGCATTAATAAGAAAACACGGGATCCAACTAACCGTTCAGATTTTGTGCCCTTTGTGACATCACATGAGGACTTCATTAGAATAATACTACCCCTCCATCTGAATATGAAAGGATAAAAATTAACTATTTGCCTCTGAGCTTGCACACAGAAGGAATGTGACCACCGCATTTAACCCATCCATGCAGTGAAACACATGCACACACAAGGGGGCAGTGAACACACTTGCCCGGAGCGGGGGGCAGCCCCAAGCCACGGCGCCTGGGTAGCAGTTGTGGGAGTTAGATGCCTTGCTCAAGGGCACCTCAGTCGATCCTGGGCAGGGATCGAACCCACAACCTTCCGGTCAAGAGACTGGTTCCCTAACCACTAGGCCGCGGCTGCCCCACTAGCAATATCAATATCTCCACTACTACACACAATCCTTACCCACTGCTTGATAAGCACATTTGTAAAGGGGGCCATTTTTGTTTTTGGTTTTAATTTGTGGCGAGTCACAGACACTCAAGTATTGTTGACGTGATCTCGGGTGACCCTTTGCAAAGAAAAAAAAACTAACAGACCAGTATGTGATTATTAATAAGTGATGGTAAACTTGTGGTTGGGTAAAGTGGCTGCAGACAGTAGTCCACTTTGCACAGCAAACTATTGAAAGGTTTGCGCATCCTTCTATAGAGAAAACAGTTATGAATGAGAAACTTTTGAGAATCTTGCGGACATGTCTGTGGCTTCGGCTTGGCCGTCACTCGGCAGTAGTGCAGGTGGTGGTGTGAAAATAACAAGTAAAGCTTAGCACCAACAACAACTAACTGCTACCATGTGTGTTTATTAAAAACAGGCAGCTGGGTCATGAATACCAAACTTGAGCTTGTATTGTCTTCGTCATTGTTGTCTCTGTATGACGACCAGGATGATGCTTTATCTATGAATTTAGGCTAGAACCTATGACATCCAGCCATGACATAAGCACTGGGTACTTCCTATACTTGAAAGACGCAGGAAAATCCTCATAAAAAAAGAACAAAAAACAAACAAGTGGTTGAGTATGACAGTACTCCAGACTCGATCTCGCACTAGATTCATTCAGCTTTGTAGCCTGATGAGACGTCACTCGTTTTGACTAATTCTGTTTCGAGATATCAACTACAAAAGAATCCAATGAATCAGCGAGTATCTGTACAAGTCACTCTTTTTTCCAGCATAGCCCAGACCACAGCCGCGGACAATTCGCCACATCAGCTGGCTGCAGTACACCGCGTTCCTACGCAGACGGCTCTTTCAGGTGGGACTCGACTCGTTTCGGGGATTTTCCCCAGAAGTGATGTGTTTTTCATTACACCGATCTTCAGCATGCGTCACAATCCGGAGCAACAGAGAGATGTGGCACGGTTTCTAGGCACGCTTTCTTTTTCAGAGCAGTGAATCCACACATTTATCTTGAAGGTCACTGGCGATAACCTCTTAATGTTGAACGACATACCTGCACCTATTTAAATATAATTCGAAGATTCGGGAGAAATGGATGCTGAAAGGTCCTGGATTATATGTATGCAGGTTCGTAGGATGCTGACGGGTACTAAAATGCCTTTCTTTGGAATAATAAGCAGAGAAAAAGGATCTGTGACCAGATCTCACCTCTAATAATGTGGAGACAAAGCTGCATGTAGTTAATACACTATGAGCACTGATATGTTCGCTGTTTCTTAATGGTCTGCCTTTTAACCTGGAATTGAAGCTCAATTATAGTCAAAAGAGGAATTTGTACAAGAACAAAACAGGAGTGTATTGATTTAATACTGAACCCATCATTTAAAATGCACAAAATTGTATCTAAATACATCCAGGGGGAAAAACATCAGCACCTTCTGGTTTAAAAAAAAACGTTCTCATGTTGTGGAAAAAAGAGAGCAGGGCAAAAATAAAAATGGCATCCAGTTCGAACGTGAAGCACAGCGAGGGTCTCTCACGGGAACAGTCTGAACACAAAGGGCAATGTCTAATGGGTAAGAGGGTGAGTCAGTGTGCTCTTACGCATGCCTGTTTCTGTCTTTCTCCGCCATGTTAACAGCTCACATGATGAGCGCCATGGAAATGCTTATCTTTATTACCCAATGGTGCAGACTTGAGGTGGATAAGCAGGCATGTATACAAAGCGGAAAACTGCGAAGTCTTTCTAAGTGCGGCTTTAAATGTGTGTGGTGCAGGTAATCAATAATATTCTGTATATATTTCATCTACGTTTCATTAATGTTTTGTATCAGATTGCACCAGAAAGACTGTAGTCTTGTCATTTTATTAGCTGACGCATTTACCCCACATTTTTCCACTGACCATCACTATGCTACTCCCCTAACACAAGGCTTCATTTGAGATATGTAAAGCCAGCTGACTGCAATATTTTTTCCAATCTGGTGCACGTTCTGCATCACGGGACAGTGTAATACCCTCGGAGGAAAGCGCTATCTGCCCTCTTCCTCATATGTGAGCTTACAGATGACCATAATTGGCTAGTGTTGCTGTGCCTGAAAGGGAGAAGAGAGTACATCATCTAACCTACCTAAAAAGCACAAATAATGCCGCTCTCATGACTTTTTCTTACTACAGATACCTATTGCATCCCTCAGTGTCAAACTCAAACAATACAGTCAACTCTACACTCTGAAATCAGCATCAGGAAACAGATTACATTATTAAATGCCCTGCAAATATTGTAAAGTCCACAGGAGTCACCCAAGCCAGAGGACGATGATTTTCTGCTGAAATTCAATACTACCACTCAATACTACTCTAAACTACAATACAATTTAAAGTGTTTTTAGTCTTAAGACAATCTCAGTCCTCATTTCCATACACGTGAGCCCTTATCACGCATTTACTCACAACTGCTAGTCACTTTCAAACCTAAGCTGCTTATTGTCGCTACTGGTACTCAGAGACGATCCAATACACACATCATGCAAAAATCCCTAACTCCGGTCCTCAGAACCTCCAGTCCTGCATAGTCTGGGTTCTGCCTACCCATATAACATGCCAGTCCCGCCTCTTGGCTTAATAACTAACTGATCATTTGGATTGGGGCGTGTCAACGATAGGAAAAAACTTTTAACCAGGTCTGGAGTTAAACCTGCTGTAGTAAAGATAAAGAACGGCGATTAAATGATTAAAAGCACTCTTGAAAGAGGCCGGTTCCATGTATCATAAACATACTGATATTTGTGATATGCTTGCATGCCATTTGCGCTTGTAGGATCACATTTTTATTTCCGCACGAGGATATTAAAACAGTATAATAACATTCGTCTCGTTTATTTCACATTATAGTAAAAATCACGATTTCTGATTACATTTATTAGTTCTAAAAAGAAATCCTGAAACCAATCAACCTGAATAAGCACTCATTGCTCACATCTTTCATCAGCTGTAACGCTACTAAAACACTCCAAACATATAAATAAGCCCACCATATCTACCATGTCATAAGATCTATAGTTTTGGCTGTACACCAACATTACAGGGGATCACATTTGATTAATTGTGCAAGCCAAACACCCTGAACATGATTAAAATATGAATAATGTTGCATGCCTAGACAAGGTACACAGAACCAATAAAAAAAAAAAAAACACTGCATGTAACTAAATGTGTTTAGTCACGGCAGAGCTAGAGCAAGAAACTCGGAGATGTGTTCATGCAAATAGTGTGCGAGGTTACACTGCGACAGTGTAATGCTGCAGAAGAAAAAAAATATACTCCCAGAAATTAAAGGGAAGACTTGATAAATCATATAAATGATTTCGCCTATTGAACTATTCTTTCTGATTTCCACAGTTTAAACGATGCTGTGCCATAATCTAGCGAAACCCTGATTATCTACATAAACAAACCAGGGACGCTGTGCAATTTTAGAGCGCTAGAAAAGCTGACAAAGAACCTTCACCTCCGTCTCAGATACCTCCTGCTGAAACAGGACCAATTCTCAGACGAGACCTTGTGCATGTGGCTAAACGCCTGAAAAAAGGGGGTCAGTGGAAAAATGAGCGACCACAAGCTCCTGTTGGCCAGCGGCCCGATGGAAAAGCGGGAGCTTCGGATAATCCCTAATATGTCATTTTGCATGTGTGTGTGTGTGTGTGTGTGTGTGTGTGTAGGACTGCTCGAGTGGGTGTACTGATCTGATTTATAGTTCAGGATAAAGCCCAAGAGAAATATTGCATCCAACACACACAAAAAGTCAAAACTAAAATATTGGCATGGTCACTTAGTTTTATTAATTGACGAGGCACGCATACAACCCTGTGCTACGTGTGTTATGTAGCAGCTCAGTCTCTTAGTAACTCTATGTTATTGGACTATATA
>JAOVVF010000022.1:6630491-6643214 GCA_028565595.1 Duopalatinus emarginatus
GTGTGTGTAAAAATATAATTATAAAAATATGAATACACACACACACATATGTTTACAGCCTCCATTTTAAACTTGTCGGTGTGTATTGATTGGTTTTTAAACTGGTTTTACACCTACAGTCGCGCACATTCACCATGTCTGACATCTCTTAGTGCAGCTCCGACGTGAACAACACGTTTTAAAGGAAGAGGGCGCGAGGTGACGCTCGAGCGCTTGACGTCATCTTTTCCGCTCGGCGCGAGCTGCAGCTAACGGGGGAACGTTCTCGAAATGTCCGCGGGATAAGGATGAGGAGGATGAAGATGTAAATATGGCTTTATTCATGACTTGATTTATTCATGTGTTATAACATAGTTGTGTAGTGCTAAGTATTACAGCTCCGTCGGGCTGTGTGTGCGTGTGTGTGTGTGTGTGACGCAGTGGTATTTGCATTATGGAGAAATGCTTCGCGCATGCGCGCTGGCCGCCATTATGTTGCAGAACAGGCTCAAATCGCGAGGGAAGAAATGTGCGAGTGGGGGGAAGGGCGCTGGCTAGACACTGAGACACTGAGACACATCGACAAAACACGAGCACGAGCTGAATGGATGTGCAGGATGACGTATAACTGCGTTATAACACGGTAACGAGCGCACGCAGTGGTTTACAGGGTGACGATGGGTGGGGTAGATATGGTGGGTGGGATATATAGGGTATAAAGGGGGAGTAAGGAATATAAGGTGGGTACGGTGTATAGGGTGGGTAGAGTCGAGTATATAAAGTGAGTAAGGCATATAGGGTGGGTGGCATATATTGGGTGGGTGAGGTATATAAGGTAGGTAGGGTATAAAGAATGGTAGGGGTATATATGGTGGTTAGGGTATAAAGGGTGGGTAGGGTGTATAAGGTGGGTAAAGTATACAGGGTGGGTATAGTTTAAGAATAATAGGGTATATAGGGTGGGTTGGGTATAAAGGGTGGGTAGGGTGTAGTATAAGATAGGTGGGGTATATAGGGTGGCTAGGGTATAAAGGGTGGGTAGGATGTAGTATAAGATGTGTCGGGTATAAAGTGTGGGTAGGGTATATAGGGTGGGTAGGGTATAGTATAGGATTAGTAGGGTATAAAGAGTGGGTAGGGTATATAGGGTGAGAAGGGTATAAAGAGTGGGTAAGGTATAAAGGGTGGGTAGGGTGTAGTATAAGATGGGTGGGGTATAAAGAGTGGATAGGGTATATAGGGTGCGTAGGGTGTGGTACAAGATGTGTAGGGTATATAGTGTGGGTAGGGTGTAGTATAAGATGTGTAGGGTATAAAGGGTGGGTAGGGTGTAGTATGAGATGGCTGGGGTATAAAGAGTGGGTAGGGTATATAGGGTGAGAAGGGTATAAAGAGTGGGTAGGGTATATAGGGTGAGTAGGGTATAAAGAGTGGGTAGTGTATATAGGGTGGCTAGGGTATAAATGGTGGCTAGAGTGTAGTATAAGATGGGTGGAGTATAAAGAGTGGATAGGGTATATAGAGTGAGAACGGTATAAAGGGTGAATAGGGTATATAGGGTGAGTAAGGTATAAAGTGTGGATAGGGTATATAGGGTGAGTAGGGTATAAAGGGTGGCTAGGGTATAAAGGATGGGTAGGGTGTAGTATAAGATGGGTGGGGTATAAAGTGTGGATAGGGTATATAGGGTGAGTAGGGTATAAAGGGTGGATAGGGTATATAGGCTAAGTAGGGTATAAAGTGTGGATAGGGTATATAGGGTGAGTAGGGTATAAAGGGTGGATAGGGTATATAGGGTAAGTAGGGTATAAAGGGTGGATAGGGTATATAGGGTGAGTAGGGTATAAAGAGTGGGTAGGGTATATAGGGTGAGTGGGGTATAAAGGGTGGATAGGGTATATAGGTTGAGTAGGGTATAAAGGGTGGGTGGCCTGGCATGCTTTGCATGAACATTATGTGTACAACATGTGCATGCATGTGTCTGTTCTGTAGGCGATTAGTGTCTGGGACATACAACTTCAGATCAGTGACATTTCTCAGCATGTGTGTGTGTGAGAGTTTTAGTGTAAGTTGGGTAATGTGAAAACCCCGGAGGTAAAAAATAAAAACCACACTCACACAAGCTTTCCAATAGAGATGTCAACTTTCAGGTGTCTACAACACTGTCAGGTTTAAAGGCGTGCCAGTTGCTGAAGGCTGTTTTGGTTTCTTTCATTTCATTTGGATTGCTGCTGTAAATAGTGTGTGTGTGCACATTGCTTAACCTGATTGGGAAAGGTCAGAAATTCACTCGTACTCATATTAGAGATATATATTATATATAACCCTATTGTATACACTTAAGAGCAAGAAAAACTGCCCTGCCATGGGGCATGGACTCCACAAGCTTGTGGAAATATTCTGTAGGCAGTGAACGCAACACTTCCTGCAGAACGCTGCACAATTCTGTTTGATTCTGAGGTGTAGGATTTCGGTGTGCCACATGGCATCTCAGATGTGTTCAAGAACATTGAGGTCTGGTGACTTGGGGGGGGGGGGGGCTCAGATGAGGGTTACTCTAACCACAATTTGACGTCTTTAGATGTGTGTGGTGGTGCATTGTCCTGTTGGACAAGACCAAACCCCATTAGAATGAATGCCAGACATGAACGGGTGGAACTCATCTGAAAGGCACGCAGTGTTCACCTGTCACACATTTGTAGACGTACCAGGGGTCTCATGGATTGGCAGCAAAATAAACCCCATAGCTTTATAGAGCCACAAAAATCTGTCAGTATATCTGGCACTTTAGTGTGTAGTGTATATATATGTTCCATTTCTCTTTGGACTAACAGCCTCCCTACTTTATGTATTTATAACAGACATAAAACCTGACACATGTGTGTGTGTGTGTGTGTTTGGTGGGTTTCTGATGGGTTTGGTATTCAGAAAATAGTCTAATTCCCAGGACTGCCTGTGACTTATCAGGTACCAATAATAATAATAATAATAATAATAGAAAATTAATACAATCCAGGACCAATGAAAAAGTATTCCATTACTGAATATCCACAGCAAAATGACCCGTACCGAATATAGCCTCATCTAAATTCAGATACACTCTGATAAAGATTTAACATTGGAAAAAAATAAAATAATTACTGTAATAATATTTCCTGTGGCTTTTAAATACATTGGTTTATTTATTTTTTGAGCTTGAAAATTCTTTTATAGGCTTGAAAAGATCCAAAAAACGTTCAGACAGAAAGGGTAAAAACATATTACGTTATATACAGAGATAAAAATCTTCTGTATAGTCTGGCCGAGTAGTGAGATCAGGAAAATAGTTGCCTATAAATTTCTAGAAACATTAGCACTAGGATCAACAGTGCTGAATTGATTTCACTAAAAATGCCAAAGTTATTAATTTAATATTTACAATTTCAAACATTTCTAGGCGAAAGGCATGTAAAATGACCACACTGCTACTGTGTACAATGAATAACATTTTTATTTACACTTACAATGATGTTCAACACATAAGGGCTCGGGTTAAATTAGGTTTTTGACCCATACTGGAGTTATAAGTCGGGTCTGACTCCAAAGCCAGGTCCGGGAGGAGGTCCGGTCAGCGAGGTCAGACCTCCGGCAGGCTCGCATGAGAAACGTCCGCTCCTGCGAACGATGTGAAACGTCATCAATAATTCATCAGTGCGCTCAGGTTTAAAGCAACTTAATTCACATGCCCCTTTGTGTGGGTGCTGTTATCATATAATTAACAGTGAGTAAAGATATGCAATTGAATAGTGCCAGGCAACCAGATATCAATGAACAGCACATGCCTGTGCAATACAGATAATGAATACACTAGAGTCATTTACACGCTAGTAGTAAAAAAATTTTTAATAAATATTTAATAATTGTTGTATAATTGCTAGAATGTGTTAAGTATTTTCTAAAACAGCACCGGCTGTAATTTAAATCACAGGTTTATATTAATCGCTACTGATTCTACAATAACAAGTAATTCAGTGGGATGTGTATGGCAGACCATCTAAATAGCACGTGCCATCTAAATAGTGCTTGTTTTCCATAAGTAGACAATGTTTAATGCTTGTGGAAGGAGTCTCCAGTGTCAGTGCTTTAAACGTCAGAAGGTTTCCAGACACAGGAAAGTCATCAGGACTTTTTTTTGTTTTCCCCTTTCACATTAACATTTACATTTACGGCATTTAGCAGACGCTCTTTTCCAGAGCGACTTACAAGATTATTAGTATTACAGGTAGGCCAATGTAGTGTTAGGAGTCTTGCCCAAGGACCCTTATTGCTGTAGCACAGACTGGCTGCCCAGATCGGGAATCGAACCCAGGTCTCTCACATGGGAGCCCAGTGATGTTACCACTGTACCACACCAACCAATTAACATTAAATCTGGTTTGAATATTTGCTTATTAACTATTAGAGAAAGAAAGAATAAAGCCCAGTGACAGCCCGATTATTTGTAGTTGCTATAATGCAAGTTATAATGTTTCATGGACAATCCATAAAACGCACATACATTCATTAATAAATGATCCATTTTAATGATTGGCAAATTGTGCCTGTATAAAAGGAATAAAGCACTTAGTGACTTGCTGCGGTTGGAAAATAATTAACTTGTGGTGATGGAAATGTGGTAACTAACTCTGCTGCACATAGGGTCGTGTCGCACAGGTCACCTGAACTTGTTCCATCACACTATTAAACAAATCAAAAATAACATTTATTACTCAGAATAAACATCTAAAATAACCTTCATACCTTGGCCCAGGTTGAGGGACTCTCCCAGCCTTCAGTTCGTCAAGGATGTGCTCAATATCCGAAGGCTTCAGATCCTCCTGTTAAGCAAAGCAGAGCAAAACAAACTTATAAAAGTAACACACCCGTGACAGGCATGTTTCTTAAGAAACGTTCACATGTTGGTGGACTCTAGTGACTCTCTTTAATGAGTCACTGTGTATTTCCAAAAAAGGGGCCCCCTTCGCTTACTTGTATTGGCCACTTTGCAGGTAAAAACCCACTTTGAGCACTTTTTTCCTGAAAGTGTGACACACTTAAGTGCAGGATATGACTCGCTGGTCATGTAGTCACCGAGCACTAGCTAGCTGTGACCAAACCAAAACCTTATAAAAGACTTTACTATCAAAGAATGCTTTATTACAGCAGTGTTAAACAGGTAACATAATCTGCTGTTCCTGAGACTCGAGTCTGAGTTCTGATAAAACATCAGGCTGTATAGACGATCACTGGGTGAAGGATGAGTTTGTTATTCTAACCTTGTTGATAGAGAGAAATTCCAGTCAGTTAAACATAACCAAAGACCAGTTTAAATGTAAAACAAATCATTTATGAGGCTAATCCAACAATTTAAACACGAAGCTTGGTATTTAAATTTGTATATTAATATTTTGACTATTTTCCATATGGAGCCAGAAATCTTTTTCCATATGGAGTGTGTTAGATTGAAGGTTAAGCTGCTTTGAGTTTGTAAGGTTTGGGTCAATGAAATAAACCGAAACAGCGTAATATCGTAATACATATTGCAGCTTTAATAATAGTGGCTTGTAATAATAATAATAATAATAATAATAAAAAACGACTATTTATCTAAACACCTCCCTTAACAATGTTGTGTCCCACTACCGAGAACCTGTAGCTCTAAGAATCACTCAACGCAGGTTTCTGAGCAAGTATTCCTCATATCCAATTAGTGGTTAAAATCTGAACCTAAATCTGTTAGCACTCGCTCTCTCTCTCTCTTTTTCTCAATGTTATGCATACCCACAAGGCAACTTCCAACAACCAGGACACAGAGTTGAAGATTAACCACATAAATGGAAGCTGTTGACCAAATTTTAGTCCCTGACTTTCCATTCACCCATTTAAGGTCACATTTAGTTGCATCACCACCCAGGCAGCCTATCATCAGCTCTGTTTTAACTACCCAGTGGCTGAATGGGGTTTACCCTACCGGTTCACTAGCAGTCAGAGGTCAGATCCTGTACTAATATTAAAAAAGGGGGGGCATATTTATCCAAATATGTCTGAGCAGTGGTTGTAATATAATTTATGAGCTCTTAATAAATAAAACTCTAAAATAGAACTGAAATTTTGTAGCCGTGTTCCATGTACACTATGTTAAAAATGTAAACAATAAAAAAAGTTAGTGCGTAAAAAAAAAAAAAAAAAGTAACCTCCTCCAGCAGTCTGGTTTCTCGTAAAATTCCTTCATAGAAGATCTTGACGTGTTTTCATCAAGAATTCCCTGCATTCTTTCCTGAACACGTGAGGAAACGGACACATATTCATACACGTGAAGGAGGCACGTATTCACATGGAGAAGCAGAAGGATTTTGGCATGACAGAGATGCTCTGCTTCTACTGCTGGTGTTTTATTGGTGTGTTGTGGAAGCGTCACGTGACTGGGGTTTGCATGTTTGCGGCGTTTTTCTTGTGTTTGACGTATCGACAGAGATTTGTCTGCCTAACTCAAATATAAACACACACGTATGCACAGGGTACTGTGCAAAATCGTAGGCACATGCAAAAAAAAAATGTTGAATGAAATTAAATGTGTGCTACTTATAATAAAATGACACGTTTTGTCACACTTTCACTTGCTCAGTAAAGCACATCTGTAGCATTCATCATTATTTCATTTCATTCATTTAATCATCGTTATATATTTGTTTCTTTTATTTAATTGGTTGCTTTCTTTTTTAAAAGTTCAACAATTTTCACAAAAGACTTCACTGGATGGAAACCTGGGTAAAGATAAAAATAAATTGAAGTGTTAACTACTTGGAATAGCGAGCTGAGGTAAGCAGCCTTGAGGTCTATGACTACGTGTTATATTCATAGCCTCTTTTATGTGTAACAAATCAAATCATAATGATACTAGTGTTAATGTTAACATCAGGTCTTGCATACCTAATCTCGAGGTTCTCGAGGGATTTACCCCGAGCTATTTCTGAACAAGAATGAAAGTTGTTCTGTTGCTGACAAAGATCCTCTTTGCGATTGAAGAACTGTCGCTGTCATGTTATATTGTTTCTAACAAGCCTTAAGTGAGAAATAAAAAATGTGAACATTAAAACTGACTGACACTTCTGTTTTTGTTTTTTTTTAACTATTGGGGATTTTTTAACTATTAACTATTTTTTAACTATTAACTTTTTTTTTTTTAACTATCAGTGCTTTTATTATGCAAATTTATATGCTATTTAATTAAAGTATTTAATACCCGCAAGAATGTGTAACTGATTCT
The DNA here is from genome assembly GCA_028565595.1 of Duopalatinus emarginatus. Classification (NCBI taxonomy): domain Eukaryota; kingdom Metazoa; phylum Chordata; class Actinopteri; order Siluriformes; family Pimelodidae; genus Duopalatinus; species Duopalatinus emarginatus. The sequence goes on from JAOVVF010000022.1 coordinate 6,637,756, forward strand.
AAAGTAAAAGGTGTGTGTGTGTGTGTGTGTGTGTATATACATATATATGTATATATACACACACACACACACACACACATACAGCTCATAATTTCATTTCAGAGTTATTTATTAAGAGCTCTCTCTCACACACACACACACACACACACACACACACATATATATATATATTTTCTGTATTTATGTTAAACCATTCACTTCATATGATTAAGTAAAGATTAGTGATTATGATTATTTTATATAGAATGAGTCAGTAAAATCCAGTACTCTTGTACCACTGCTCTAGGAAGAAAATGTCCTGATTTACAGATTTCGTTATATAAAAGTAAAATGTGAATCAAAATCACTGGGCATCTGATTTCGACAAAAACATGACCTAATAAATATATATGAGTCACATTAGATTTGGACTGATTTTTGATACTTATGTTGTGTTGGTTTTTTTTGTTTTTTTTTTTAGAAATCTCTGAAGAAAACTTCAGAATAGGCTATTATGAATGTTGAACATTTTCTCAAATATAAATAACTATTTACTAAAATAATTATAATATATATTATATATAAAAAAATGAATTATTATTATTATTTGCTCTGTTATTGATTTTGCTTTATTATTACACAATATCTAGTCCACTAACCTGACTGCACAAGTATTCAAGAGTGTTCACACTTATAATCTAACTTACTTCAGGAGCGACATGATCGGCAGACATTATTTATGCATATAACTTTTGACTTTTCATTGACCAATTCGAAAGAAATAACCTTTAACAGTGGTGCACAAATCAATGTGGGTCCAACGAGCAGCAGGCTAGAAAAAGCTAATGAGCCGTCAGTGAGTCTCTGTGTTGGTATGGAACACGCAATGGTCTACCCATCAGTGGCTTCGTCCACATCTATTTCTACGAGCAAATCATGTATACAAATATATCGCTGTATGGTGTCCAAATGTCAATTATTGTTTATAAAAGCAATCGACACTGCTGGGGATTACCTGCCGGTGGGCTAAACCCCTCAGCCGTGATGACATATTTTTCAAGCTCCACTCGTGTTCTATACATGACAACTTATTTTCTGTACATTTGTATTCTAGATGTATTTCTAAGTGTGTTTAAAACCTAGTAAATACATGGTCCTAAGGCAGGGAAGATGAAAAACCTATTTCATAACTGTTTCATAACCTATCAAAGGCAATGACATTTAAACCCAGCCAGGATTCTGGACACATCCTCCCAGCACCAGGGTTGAACTGGTGTACTTACATAATAGTTGTCGTTGATTTGGACCATCGGGGCATTAACACAAGCACCGAGACATTCAACTTCTGTTATGGTGAACATCCCGTCCGCTGTGGTCTCGCCAACCTTGATGCCTAGAAGAGAAAAAGCAGCGGTATTCAGTTCATAAATAAGGAACAGATCAAATTAAACTGCTCAGACCGCAGACACGCCGTAACGAAGCCTGTCTTTTATCAGCGGTGTGTATCGGGTTACGTGTGCTGCTATGATATTTCAGTACTTAGAAAAAAAAAATATTGGCTGGAAAACGGAAAAACGTGCGCAACGGTAAAAGTCGTCTCGTGTTAACACGAATGCAAACTGAAGGCGTGTTTGAGGTGAGTTCGTTCTGTTCATTCCTAAAGCCTGGGCAAGAAATCTGATCCCAGACTAACGCAGGTCCAGCTTGCAGAACTTTCTGTAAACACAGCAGCTGCTTCACATTGGGAAATACAGTTTTACCCTTCGGAATTTTCTCCCTGTTTAATTAAATAGGTGGGCAATAAGCATCATTTTATTAGTAATTAAAGGCTCCAATAAGCCCACGCTGCCCAAGGCTCAAGTCATCAAGCTAAAAATTATGAGCAATAAGTAACATATGACCTGCACGTTATACAGAAACGAATCAGTAGGTGATTATTATCCTCTTCTATCATCCACTGTATAGAATTACATATGTACTGGAACACCTACACCTCACACCCACAGGAGCATTTATGACATCCTATTCTAAATCCATAGGCACTAATATGAAGTTTAACAGCTGTAACATCGTCCACTCTTTTTTTTTCTGTGGGAGGTTTTGCCCATTCATCCAGCAGAGCATTTCTGAGGGGCCTGTGCCAACTCCTGAAAACCAAAACCTATAACATTATCCGTCTTCCATGAAACTTTATAGTTGGCGCAATGTAGTCAGACAGTAATATTAACCTGGTATTCGCCAAACCAAGACACTATCAGACAGAGAAGAGTGATTGGTCAATCCACAAAACATGTTTCCACTGCCCCGGAGTCCAGTGGTGGCATCCTTTACACAGTTCCATTTCAAGCTTGGCATTGTGCTTGGTGATGTGAGGCTTGCATGCGGCTGCTCGGAGATGAAAATCCATGCCCCGAGGCTCTTTGTACATAGTTTTTGTGCTGATGTTAATGCCATTGGAGATTTGGACCTCTGCAGTTATTGAGTCAGCAAAGCGTTGGCGACTTACTACGTACTACCTACCTCATCATCCGGTGTCCCCGCTCTGTAACTTTACGCGGTCCAACAATTCGTGGCCGAGTTGCTGTGCTTCCTAAACGCATCCACTTTTTAATAATACCAAGATGTTTCACCATATGACTTGTAATGATGGCTTCCTATCTATATTTTTATATTCATATTTATTCAGCGAGCCCCTTAGGACGACCCATTCTTTCACTTTTATAAACATTATAAAGGCAGATCATGAGGCTAGGTGCTTAAATTTATATACCTGTGGCAACGGGACCACAAGAAACACTTCAATTCAATAATGTCCCAATACTTTTGTCCATATAATGTATTTTATAATGCAGCACATGGTATATGCTTTTCGGCTATGATATTAGGTTTTCTGTCTTGCCGTTGTACATAAGATATTTAAATATATGTTGTTTTATGTGTTGTTTCGTGGTTTCACATACCTGCGTGTTCCTCATAAGACCGCACGTCATCCGTACACACAAAATAATCCCCAAATATTGAAAAAATACTTTCTTTCTCTGTCGCCCAGATGTAATGCAGAAGATAACGAGACTTAAAAAAATAATAAACATAAACATCTTGCACTGTATGTGCAGTACTGATGAGTGCTAACTGCCACAAAACTGCATATATACACCAAATCCATCCAGGCTTCCGTCTTTCTGTGACACTTCCTCAATACGTCTGTACTGTGACAATTGTGACAATTCAGACGTCAGCCTACAACCCACTCAGGACTAAATGAGGTCGTTCACCTCGGTGACCCTAATCATGCCTATAAGACGACGGCTGGTTAAATGATGCTTACCTAGTTTATTCTGGATGGCCTGCAGGATGCTGTCCGAATCGCACAGCATGCAGGGTGTGGTGGTGCACACCTGGACGTGGTACTTCCCCATCGGCTGTCGGTTGAACATGGTGTAGAACGTGGCTACCTCGTACACTCTCATGGGGGAGACGTCTAAGATCTCGGCTACCTGGAAAGTTTTAGAATACCACAGTCAGATGACTGTTCGGGGGAATTTCCTTTATTAAAAAAAAAAGAAAATGTTCTGCCAGTCAGCTAGAGAAGTAACCAGATATGGATTGGTTTTAGGTTGATATATCTAATAGATATGTTATAAATATAGACCGCTTTATTAGGAACACCTGTATACCTAGTCATTCATGTGAGATCTAATTGGCTAATCGTGTGGTGGCAGCACGACGCATCAAATCGGCTGAGATGGAAAAATGTCATCTGGTCCTTTGCCAATCTTCACCAGTAATCTGTAGGCTTCTGTTATTATAGCCCTTCTGCCTCGACTTCTTTTCTGGGGTGCTTTTCTGCACACCCTGGTTGTACAGTGTGGTTTTTGAGTCATTATAGTCTTCCTGTCAAACAGCTCGAACAAGTCTGGACTAACGAGACGTTCCCACTAGCAAGCCTGCTACTGCACCACTGGATGATTTTGGCCTTTTTTTATTTTTATTTTTGTAACGTTCTGTGTAAACTTTGAATTCATGTGTGAAATTCCCAGGAGATCGTCTCGAACCAGCTGCCTGATAACAGTCGCTCAGACCGCATTTTTCTACATTCTCAGGTTTCATGTAAACATTAATCGATGCCCTGTGAAGGCCTTTATGAATTGTGCTGCTTCCGCACGACTGGCTGATTGAATGGATAAATGCCTGAATGTTCCTAATAAAGTGGTCGGTGTGGATTACACTCTTTCTCTCTCTCTCTCTTTCTTTCTTTCTTTCTTTCTCTCTCTCTCTCTCTCTCTCTCTCTCTCTCTCTCTCTATATATATATATATATATATATATATATATACACACACACACATATATATATATATATATATATATACACACACACACACACACACACACATATATATATATATATACACACACACACACATACACACATACATATATATATATATATTTATATATATATAGCCTTGTGACTGACTAAACCTAAGCCCCAACTTCGACTCAGGATCCATGGATGGGCTTGCCTTTTGCTTCAAGCATGTGTGTTTATTATCCCCTAGTGTGTGTGTTTCACTGCATGGATGGGTTATATGTTGAGGTTAAATTCCGTTGTGAGCAAGCACAGTGGTCAATGAGTCACTTCACTTTACCGGATGATATCTCCGAGTCTCGCGCTCTACCTTCAACTACATTTCCCACAATGCCCAGCGCACAACGTAGGCCAGCGCCTTGACGTCACGAGTTCAAAGGTAGAATCAAGCATGGTGGCGATAGGAGGAAGCTAATAGAAATATACAAATGCGAATAAGTTTATAAAAACACTTTTCTTCTTCTTTTGGGAAACATGACTTCAAAGGACACTGGAGCTTCTGATCATGCACTAATAGATTTGATTTATCGGCATTTAAAGGAGAATGGATTCAAGAAAGCCGCCAGCGCGCTGAAAAAGCATGCTCCTCAGGTCTCTCCCCTTTATCACTACCTCTGTGTGTATTAGTGTCTGTACTCAGTGTTTTATACTACAGTGGAACCGTGTGAGGGCTTCAGAGACAAACACTCTAACACTGGGTCTCAAAACTGTAGCGGTTAACCTAGCATACAGGAGGAGAGTGTGACTGCGCGCGAGCATGTGGGAGTGAGTGAGTGTGTGTCTGTAAGATGGGGGGGGGTGTGAGAGAGTGTGTGTGTGTAAAAAACTTGTGTGTGAGAGAAAGTGTGTGTCAGTCAGAGACTGTGTGTGTGAGAGACAGGAGAGAGTGTGAAAGAGGGTGTGATAGAGTGTGTGTGTGTGTGAGAGAGAGAGACAGAGAGAGTGTGTGTGTGTGTGAGAGGGAGAGTGTGTGTGTGTGTGTGAGAGAGAGAGAGGGTGTGTGTGTGAGAGAGAGAGGGTGTGTGTGTGAGGGAGAGAGGGTGTGTGTGTGAGGGAGAGAGGGTGTGTGTGTGAGGGAGAGAGGGTGTGTGTGTGAGGGAGAGAGGGTG
>JAOVVF010000022.1:6653073-6665903 GCA_028565595.1 Duopalatinus emarginatus
TGCACTAATTTAGTGGCTAATCATCAGGATTTTAAATATATTAACATTAATTAGGTTAACATTACGGGGGTTAGATGTCTTGTTCAAGGGCACTTCAGTCATGTTTGGCCATTGTGGGGATTCCATGTGGTTAGGCCTGTTCCCTAACCACACCACAGGGTCACAACTGCCATGAGACACTTAAATACAATACATTTGTGAGAGCTGGCTTTCAGATAAACATTGAAAGGGAGTATTGTTCTTTCTTTCTTTCTTTCTTTCTTTCTTTCTTTTTTTCTTTCTTTCTTTCTTTCTTTCTTTCTGTTTATTAACCAATCCATTTTTTTTATTTGTTTGTTATTGTTTATTTATTTAATGTTTAATTTAAACATTTTTTGAACAGAAAATGTGAATTCTTGTTTGTGAAAGAATGATGTGGGTAGGCTTGTTATTTTCTCCCTTTCTCTCTCTCTCTCTCTCTCTCTCTCTCTTGTGTCTTGAGAGAGAGGGGGGGGGGTGCTGGCCCTCTCTCCTCCCCTCCCTTTTACCCTCCCTCCCTCTATAATGGGATCAGCAGGAGGCAGGCCAGCCTGCCAATAAAAAAGTAGGAGTGTTGAACGGAGCATGATGATTGGTCTGTTAGGTCCTGAGCAGACTGCGGAAATGATATGACATCAGGATGTGGAGGCAGGACTTACAGTGACAGCTACAATAAACTGCTTCATACTTGAAGTGCAGGGCAGTACCCAGCTGTCAATTCTTTTGAGAGTTAAAGGAACAAGACGTTATCAACTGCTTCCTCATTTAGGTCCATCTGAAAAACATGGTTGTTCCAGGGCTTCAGGACAAGGACGAGAAGGTCTACATTCCTCCAGAGGATCTGCAAATGGTTGCTCATGTGCCTGATTTGAACTCATATCTTGCCATGTACAAAAGGTCCACTGAGGAACCTGAAGGTAAGTGAGCTAGGAAAATAGCAGAAGTGAAACCTAGGAAAACGTGCATGCCACACCAAGAACCTGTTGATGTGCACTGGTTCAGTTCAGTGCAAGTAAATGGTAGCTTATTATACAGTACATCTTGACCCTTCTGGTAATCCACAGAGTTCTGGAGGGAGGTTGCTGAGGAGTTTTACTGGAAGAAACCCCCCACAGGCCAAATGCTCCAGTACAACTTTGACATGACCAAAGGCCCAGTGTACATCAAGTTCATGGAAGGTGCCAAGACTAATATATGCTACAACGTGCTAGACCGCAACGTGCTGGACCGGAACCTGGGCGAGAGAGTTGCATACTACTGGTGAGCATACAGATTTCTACATCGCCCTTGCAGTGATCATATCTGAGTTTCAACACAACTGTATGAGCACAGCACCTCACTGTGAACCATGTTTTGGTAACTTAATGATCTTTCCTTTTAGTCAAAGTGGCAAAACAACATTTAAATGCCTGCAGCGGCGTTTTGGTTATACAGTATACAGGTGTTGGCATTGATTTCACAAACAAGGGCCATTATTTATGTCTATCCTTGTTGTCAAGCACAATAAAACCAACATTAATATGGAAACCATAATAAAGGATGTTAATGTTAATTAACCTAAGAAACCTAGCTGTCTGTAAATAATGTAATATTTATAATAACTGATAAAACTTCTACCAGGTCTATATTTTTTGTTAAGGCTCATTCATTTGTATAAAAACCACTTTACAACCAAAAGCAGAATCTGAATCTGTGGATATCCTGGGATCTGGACTTACAGCCTTCTCACCATTTGCTCAGACCCTTTAGCTTTTACTCCTCCATGTGGAATACTGATTGGTTTGTTTTCACTGTCTCAAAGTTAGAACAACTAACTGTAATGTGATACCAAAACAACTGGATTTTGAAAAACTTGGGTACCAGAAGGTACCTGTGGCACTGACTGTGTCAATCAAGTGTTAGGACTTCCGGGTGCCCAGGTTTCCTCCCACCTCTCAAAAAAACACACATAGTAGGTGAATTGGATGTGTTAAATTGCCCCTAGGTGTGAGTATATATGTGTGCGGTAGCCTGCGATGGATTTGGCACCCTGTCCAGGGGGTATTCCTGCTTTGTGCCCAGTTATTCCGTGTGGGCTCTGGACAAACCGGAGATAAGGACAAAGCAGATAAGACTGACTAACTCACTGACTGCCAGACTGTTCTTATAATGCAGCTGTTTCATGAATAGTCACATTTGATAGCTAGATAGACAGATAGACAGATATATAGACAGATAGATAGACAGACAGACAGACAGACAGACTGACTGACTGACTGACTGACTGACTGACAGACAGACTGATAGATAGATAGATAGATAGATAGATAGATAGATAGATAGATAGATAGATAGATAGATAGATAGAAAGACAGACAGGCAGACAGGCAGACAGACAGATGACAGACAGACAAATAGATAGACAGACAGACAGATAGATAGGTGCTACTACGCTGTTATTAGGGGCACCCATGGCTCAGAGTTCCCTGTATTCTCTCTGTCTATAAGACACGACTGAAGTGCTCTTATGCAAGGCACCTGACCCCCCAACTGCTCCCCAGGCACCATGGAAAGGGGCTGCAACGGTTTCATTGCCCCAGTGTGTGTGTGTTAAATGGGGGGTGGGGGGGAGGTGTCAGGTCAAAGAAACAAGACATTATCTATATTTAAGCTTGTCAAACTTTGGCTGTAAAGCTTTATAACTGATTAATAATTACAGGGGTAATAATGGTCTATTACAATATAACAACAGTTGATAAAAGTCTATTAATGAAATACACCCTGCCTATCCATCGTGGATTCATATGGATCAAAAACATGAAAACCATGTTTTTATAATCCTAATTCAATTCAGTTTTATTTGTATAGCACTTTTAACCATTGGACATTGTCCCAAAGCAGCATTTACAGAAATATCAGTTCAGGATTATATATTTTTAATACATTTTGTTGCTGATGAAAAGCTGGCAGTGACAGTGGCAAGGAAAAACTCCCTGAGATGTCAAGAGGAGGAAACCTTGAAGGAACCAGACTCAGAAGTGAGCCCAAATGAGGGTTGCCATGGGTATTGTGATTATAGCTGATCCTTTGTTGTATAGAAAAATACAACTGTACAGCCAGAAAATTCATCATAGTCATAACATGACGTTTGATTTTTGTCTAATTTTGCCAACTGTTCACTGATGGACACATGAAAAATTCCTGTATTCCATGTATATGTATATGTAAGTTAAGTAAACCACCACCAGTGTTACCATGGTGATCATGTATCATAATACTACGATATCAGTATAGTAATAAGTACGCAGTATAATTGATCAACCATCTCTATCGCTGAAGTCAGGCACCATAAAATCATTATGACTAAGCAAATATCAGTGCAGTAACACTGCTGATGTTTTATCGGGTTCCACCGAACAGGAGCGTGTCATCACTTAGGACACCTGTCTCTGTCTGGTCCAACTGATCCTTGCTCCATCTTCCACCATAGTGCCAGCGAATGCTAATAATCTGGACTGGAACGGAGGGTAGTTAGTCATTAACCAAGACCTGTTGTTGAGTGCATGGGCACAGCCTCTATCCAACAATTCCTGCTTCTGTTTGAAGCTGCCAGGACAAAGCCATAGTCCAGACAAACAATACAACCATGTTACTGGAAGCAAGGTCCGGATGGGTTTATGACTTAGCGACAATGCGTGATGATGCATCAGACTAGCATTTTCACCCACAAAGTCACTTTGCCTGGACCTCAGACTACCTTGTTATCATGTCTTGTACACTCTATGACTGGGCCAGACAGGTGCAGAGGCCCGAAAGTCCGGAGCTAGGAATTCTCACCTACATTTCTGTGGTTATTTTCTGCTCTTGGATGGCATGGCTGTAAATATGGCGTGGCTAGTTGTCTTACAGTGATAAAATGACTCAGTCCAATGTGCAGACTGATTTCAGTGCCAAAGCAAACAGCAAAGCTTTGAACAGGCTGCTGGTCATATTGTAATTCAGTCATTTGGCCGTCCTTTTAGCTTGTGCAATAAACATTTCGCTATTACAGTCCAAACACATTGCTGATGGACGTCCAAATGGATAACGCTGCCAGAGAACACGTTATCTTCTCTTTTAAAAATAGACAGATATGCTATGTTCACATAAGGAAAGGCGAAGAAATGTAACACTCAATGTGAATTAGATATGCGTCCGGATTACTTCCTTGTCTTAAGTAAACTTAAGGGAGTTTTCCGCCACCTTCATGAAACCCATAATGTTAAATTATTGTTCCTTATTGCTTTGTCCTGATGTTTTCTGCAGGGTCGGTAACTCACCTGACCATCATCTTACCATCACATACAACCAGCTTTTAAAGCAGGTGTGCAGATGTGCCAATGTGCTCAAGCAGCTGGGTAAGATTCCTTCATCGTTATTCTACAGCATGTACAAGTATAGGTAATAACTATTCATTTGTTATAAATATGCTTGTCTGTCAAAGACAAAGCAGTACCTTGACACTGCAACAAACTGACTGTAAAATGTACATTAAAGTGCCTGCAAGACTGGTACAGATTAGTGGTGGCTCCATAATGGTGTAGGGTTTGTTTAGGTGGTATTCCATGGGACCCCTGGTACATCTCCAAACATCTGAAAGAATAGGTGAACACTATGAGTCCCTTTTTTTTCTGATGCCTTACACCTGTTCATGTCCTGCATTCATTTTGATGGGTTTAACCTCACCTAACATGACAATGAGCCACCACATACATCTAGAGACACCAAATTATAGTTAAAGGAACACTCATCTGAGTTTGAAGTTTTTCAATTCACCTCTCAGTCACCAGATCTCAACGTTATCAAACACATTTGGGACGCCATGTAATGTGCCATGACATGGCATCCCAGAGGTTTTTGACTGATTTTTAGACCAGTTTTTTCCTGGTTTTTCAATGTAGTCAACAATCCAGTCCAGTCGACAATACAGACTGACTTACAGTATAGAGACAGAATGCAACTGAGCAATTAAAGGTCTTGCTCGAGGACACAACCATGGCAAGTAAGTAAGTAAGTAAGTGAACTATTTTGCCTTACTGTGTTTTGCACACAGAAGGAATGTGACCTCTGCATTTCACCCATCCGTGCAGTGAAACACACACACCAGTAAACACTAGGGGGCAGTAAACGCACTTGCCCGGAGCAGGGGGCAGCCCCAAACCACAGCACCCAGGGAGCAGTTAGGTGCCTTGCTTAAGGGCACCTCAGTCGTGTCTTGCCCTGGGTGGGGATCAAACCCGCAACCTTCCGGTCACAAGACCGGTTCCCTAACCACTAGGCCATGGCTGTCCCCAATGGCAGCCACCTTGGCAATGCTGGGTTTTGGGTTTTCTGACCACAAAGCCATTACTTCCTTCAATTGGCTGACACCAATTTTATCAACTACTACCATCATATCAACTTGTACTAGAAGACTGATGTCAGTGTTGACCATTCTCACTCACACCTTTTTGGGCAGTCATGGGCTTGTACTTAAGAAACCAGCCCTGTGACCAGAAGGTCTCTGGTTTGAGGCCCCAAGTGCTTCTTGGGCACCATTAAGGAAGGTTATGGACTGCCCCCCACTCAGGGCGAAGTGTGTTCATCACCCCCTAGTGTGTGTGTGTGTCACTGCACGGACGGTTTAAATACATAGATCAAATTCCTGCCCTGAAAGTTAAATATTTCACTGTTTTTTTTACTATAACCCGATGTACTGCTTTAATTTCCCAATCGTTTACAGCACAATCCTGTAAATCTCCACTTCCTCTTTTAAAACTATAAAGTCTTGTGATTTGCCTTTTAAGGAAAATGGGCGTCGCTGAGCAGTTCTTGCATCTGTAGGCGGAGCTCATTTCTGGGCTGGAAAATTGCAAACAGAACCTGAAATGACAAAATAATGATCTATAAGATCTGAAAAATGTATGGTTAATTCTCAATTCTGATTGGTCAGTCGGCAGGGAGTTATATTTCTATGACAAAAAAATGGATGACATTACATTTGGCAGACGCTTTCATCCAGAGTGACTTACAGGTAGGCCAACATAGTGTTAGGAATCTTGCCCAAGGACCCTTATTGGTGTAGTACAGACTGGCTGCCCAGACCGGGAATCGAACCCAGGTCTCTCACATGGCAGCCAATGATGTTACCACTGTACCACACATGACAAATCACAGGTTTATAATAATACCGTTTTAAAGTGTTGAATTGGACTTGTGTTAGAGAACAGGTTTTGTAACCAGAATGTCCCGGGTTTGATCCCTGCAACAGACCATACATGACTGAAGTGCCCTCGAGCAAGGCTTCTAACTTGGTTCAACATGGTTTGGAGCTGCCCCCCACCCTGTATCCTACCCCCTAGTGTCCCCTAGTGTGTGTTTCACGGCACGGGTGGGTTAAATGCTGAGTTCGCATTCCTCTGTGTGTAAGCACAGTAGGCACAATAATTCCCTTTCACTTTGTTTAGTAGCAACTAACTCAAATGACCGGTATGTTAGGAAAAACAGATACAAAAAAAGTGCAAAGTGAAACCTATAATCATATACCTATAATTTTCTGTACAGGGATGTTTATTTAAGTCCCCATCTGGGTTTATTGTAGCGAGTGTGTCAGCGATGTCAAGACGAGATTACGAGAGGATGGCGAAAGAAAACGAGGGTTTAAAGCTGCTATAAAGTAGTAGCACGTGATGGCAGGAACTTGTTTTGCAGACGGCTGATGTAATTATTGTTAACGCGGTGGAGGCGGTTGCAATTACGGGTTTAATAAAAACCCTGGCAAACAATCCAAGATGAGGTGACCGTAGCAGGGTCAAAAAACAGGCCGAGATTCTGGTGAACAGCAAAACCACATAAACGTGGCAGAAACCAAAAATCAATCAACAGGAAAGTCAGGTAGGAATGATTGAGGGGTTACATTGCACTCGTGGATTATGGGGTGCTTTTATATGGTGTAAACGTGACTGGGTTTCAGGTGTGTGTGGGAAAGTGACTGTAAACGTGACATCGTCTATGTCAGCCATGTTTGTAGGCTGTTAAGGGAAATGGAGTCTGACACTAAATCCGGTAGTGACATGACAGATATACACTGAAGTGCCAGAAAAACTGGTACACAAGTCTAATACTTGGTAGGTCCCCTAGAAAAGCATATAACAGCGCATGGAATATTCTGTAGGCAATAAACACTATATGGTTCACATTTCTGAAATCTGTTGACTTTCATGGGAATGACAAACCCCCAAACTCATCTGAGTGTTCCTCTAACCCTTATTTGGCATCTCTAGACATGTAAGGTGTTGCATTGTCCTCTCAAGCCCATCAAAATGAACACAGGGCATGATTCATTCCATTTACGGCATTATCCAGAGCAACTTACATAGTTAACAGTATTACAGGTAGGCCAACATAGTGTTAGGAGTCTTGCCCAAGGACCCTTATTGGTGTAGCACAGACTGGCTGCCCAGACTGGGAATCAAACCCAGGTCTCTCACATGGAAGCCCAATGATGTTACCACTGTACTACACCGACCTTTGATCTGGTGTAATTCCTCAGCAAGGATGCATGTCATAGATGCACGTTTGTAGACATACCAGGTGTCCCATGGAATGCCAGCTGAGCAACCCTCATACCATTATGAAGCTTCTATAAATGTCTGTCATGTTATATATGCAGACTGGTGGACGCAACCAATGGCGTGCATAGGTGGAGTCGCTGTGTATTTTTGCATAGGCTAGCCTGAACCTGTTTTTCTGGCACTTCAGTGTACATTGCTGGAAAATACCACATGATAATGAATAAATAAGAAGTAATAATGGTTGGCTAGCCATTATATAAGGTATAAGTGACCGGAAAAGAAGAATCAACTAGCGGGAACTTCTTATAACTGCATGACATGTCATGATTCATTCCTTCTATATAGTTTCTATAGGTCTTGAAACTCTTTAAAGCATTAATATAACATGACGTGCATCTTATATATACGTGTGCTGGGTATTAATTGTGTCTGTGTCTGTTTCAGGTGTAAAGAAAGGAGACAGAGTGGCCATTTACTTGCCTATGATCCCTGAGCTTGTGTACACCATGTTGGCCTGTGCTCGAATAGGGGCAGTGCATTCGATTGTGGTACGTGTGCACAAAGTATCTCTTATGTTTCATGCAGTATGTTGTTCTCCTGGGTATGAAGTTTATGGCAGAGCCCTCGGTGTGCCTGTGCCAGGACTATTTTTGCCATTCGGGTTCTTGTTCCAGGTTGCAGCTGAAGTTAAAAATACAGCCGGATAACCTTGAAGGTTAATTTTAATGGCATCTAAAGGTCTATTTCTGGGTTACTTGGATGTGAGACCTCATTCCTGCCAGGCCATTGTCCTACTTCCTATAACTGAAACAAGCTTGAGATGCTTGCGATGCGCTATCTAAATGAATTTCTGAAGCCAGACAGAGCTGATCAGCTGATGTCCAAAGTCTGGCTCTTTAGGTTTGTACGCAGGTTATGAGGATAATGTGGCTGTCTTGCATGAAACTGTAGGCAACTGCAAAAGCATCAAAGAAAAAAAAAAAATTAAAGGATATGTTAGCGATGTATGGAAATTAATTTTGACATGCTCAGTCAAGCATGTGATGTATATATGGCAAACAAACTGAAGTGGAGTTGAACACAATCGCAGGTGCATTATTGGCACAATAATCCAAATAATCCAAAAAATCTGGTTCAGGTGATCTACAAATAGTCTGTCCGAGGCAAAAACACAAATCGAGAGTAAGAAAAGTGAGGCAAAGAGGCAAACACAATGAGCAAACAGCTCAGTAAATGTACAACGTGGCAACAAATACTTCAGACCTAAAACAAGAAAGGTGCAGAGTATATATATACACAAGCTGAGGTGGGGTTAACAAGACACGGGTGAAGTGACTGTAGGGTAATCAGTAACAAAAACTGGTGGGGGAAAACTAAATCAAAATTCTGGTGTCTGAGAGTGGGTGGAAAAAAACAGTTTCTGGCATGGGTGCGAGAGTATCTTATGATATAATATCTTATAATATAATAATAATAATAATAATAATAATAATAATAATAATAATACTAGTAATAATAATAATAATAATAATGATGATGATGATGATGATAATAGTAATAATAATAACAACAACAACAACAGTAATAATAATAATAATAATAAAAAGCATTAAAATTAATCATGGGGGAAAAATTAAAATAAATCATGTTTTTTTTTAACATGTTGGAATTAAATAAAAAAATGCATGTTAAATTAATAAATCACGTAAGAGGAAAAATGAATAAATATAAAAATATTTGCACTGCATGTGACAATGTGTGAAACGTAGTAATTAAGCATAAAAACACACAAATTAAATTCACACAAGACACATATGATTACTGTCATGATGATCTGTAAGGTTGGAGGAGTAAACAGACACTCGCTGAGACAGGATCTGGATACACATGCAGGTTCTTTAATGATAAACTAGAAAAAGCAGAGTCCAAAACACAATCTGAGACCGAAGTCAGGAACGTGAGTTAGAGTCTAATAACAGTTAAACACTAACACGGCTTGGCTCTGGTAGCGTGATTTATTTATACTCCACATTATACTGAACAAAACACAGAGCTTAAATACATACACTAAGGCAAGGTTAACTAAACACAGGTGAAAAACATCGAACTTGATTTTCAACATGAAACAAAAAAAGTGGTTAACAGAAAGCCTATAGGCAGGCAACTAAAAATGGGTGGAATGCAAAGTTTAATTCCTGGGCATGTCCATCTTGTTTGGCCACCGGGGATTCTGGGAGGTGTAGTCCTGGAGCATGAGATCTTGGTTTAACATGGTGAAGACTGTATAAACAGATAGTTGTCTGGACCAAGCTGTGCTCATCTCAGGCGAGTTTATGTTCACACTCTCTGAACTCTGACCTAAGCAACCAGTGCATGTTTACATTCTACTGCACTTTATACAAAACTGTAATGTATAACTATAGACTAGACTGAAGTGCTAGAAAAACTAGTACAGATTGTTTGGTGGCTCCATAATGGTATTGGGGTTTGTTTAGCTGACATTCCATGGGACCCCTGGTACATCTATAAACATCTCTGAACACTAAGTGTGACTCCATTCTGACCAGTTACAGCCTTCCATGTCCTGCAATCATTCTGATGGCTTTGGCCACTTCCAGCAAGACAATACACCACCAGATGTCTAGAGACACCAAATTATGGTTAGAGGAACATTCATCTGAGTTTGGGGTTTTGCCATTCCTGCCTAAGTCACCAGATCTTAACGGTATCAAACATGTCTGAGATGCCATGCAATGTGCTGTGGAATGGCCATGAACGTTCTGCAAGAAGTATGGTGTTAATTGCCAACACAATATTTTTGCAAGCTCGTGGAGTCCATGTCTCTTGAGGAACACACCAATTATTAGACTGGTGTACCAGTCAGCATTTGGAGGGTTGGGTTCCTTGCTCAAGGGCAGTTCAGTTGCATCTTCTCTGGTCTGGACACCGATCCTGGGACCTTCCAGTTCCCTAAGCACCATGGCTGCCAACATGTGATTGCACTAGTAGTACTGCTTAAATTTTTACTGTACTGAACCTGGTGTATTGTCAATAAAGAATCTTGAGTCTAAACCTACAAACCAAAGTCTACACCTTTACTTAACATTACTGAGGAACTAGATCTGGGTTTAGGGAGATATTTATGAAGCAGACATTTATTACTTGTTGATGTTGATGTTAGCTTCAGCTAACCCAGAAACTGAAGCATCAATCATTAGGTACATAACATGACCTGGCTGATTGATTGTACTAATATTTAATATTAACATAAGCATGCTTTTGTGTTCCCTTTCTTTCTCTGTGCTTCAGTTTGCAGGGTTTTCTTCTGAGTCTCTGGCCGAGAGGATCGCGGACGCTCAGTGTGACATCCTGGTGACGGCAGGTAACATAAACACTGACGTGTGACACTGTGCCAGCAAGGAAACTGAGTCAACCTGAGTTTATTATCCAATATATCCAGTTGGACAACAATAGATAAGATGCAATCAATAAGAGGTGTGGCACGGTGGTGTAGTGCTGTTGCCATACAGCAAGAAAGGCCTGGGTTTGATTCCCAGGCTGAGTGGTCAAGGTCCTTTCTGTGTGAAGATTCCTACTGTACTCCAAAGACATCCAATCAGGTGAATTGGAGATGCTAAACTGCCCCTAGCTGCGAGTGAATGGGTTTGATAACCTGTCCAGGGTGTTTTCCTGCCTTCCGCTCAATGATCTAATGAATAGACCCCAGCACCCCCCCCCACCACCCCACGACCCAATTGTAGGATAATCAGCTTAATGAATGAGTCAGTCAGTGAGTGAGTCAAATCTTTTACGCTTTTGTGTGTGTTGAAATCTACAGACGGTGTTTACAGGGGAGACAAACTGATCAACCTGAAGCAGATTGCAGACCAGGCCTTGGAGCACTGCAGAGAAAAGTAAGTGTCCTTCTTCTCCTCCGTCTCGATCATTTGGTCTTGCAGCCAAATTAGCAGGTTTTGTTTGCCTAAAAACCTGCCCTAAAAAGCCCCAGTCTGGGCCCATTAGTCGTACACCATGCACCGGCTGCCTTTCAGCCACTCAAAGCCACGGCTACCGGCGACAAGTTGCCGGGCAACAGCACGGTTTGGAGATGGCATGCACCGGTTGCCATGGAGACAGGTGAACTGGAACGTACGTGCTCCTCAAGAGGGCAAAAGGATGAAACGTAAAAAAAAAAAGGAACGGATGAATATGAAAAGTGTAGTAGAAACCATTTGCTGTTGTTAAGATGCTGACACTCTGACTCATCAGATCCAAAGCTAAGTGGATGTGATGGCACGAAAGCACGTACTTCACTTTCCTGCTATCCAAGCTGCAATTTTCTGACCTGAATAATTGCCATTCCAGACGCAAAGCTATTGATTCTATTGCATCTCTCAGGTCTCGCCAAATTGACCTGAAAGCGTGGTGGAGTAGCTGAGTCATAGCCTTATACAGCCTCCACTATCTTATCTCTATGTCTATCTCTTCTTAATATCTCTCTCCCTCTCCCTCTCTCTCTCTATCCCTCTGTATATCTCAGAAGCTTCTTTACAGTCCAGAAATGTCTTGTAGTGAAGCATCACGCCTTCAAGACAACCAATGCCTCCAATAAGCTACAGGTTGGTTTAACTATAACATTTTTTTTTGCCTGTTGCCTTGCGAAATGTTGCAAGATCGAATATAACATCCACATTTCCGTGTCCCTACTTTATAAATTGGGTGTACTTCTTCTCATACCTGCATTAGGGTCAGTGGTGTCTGTGGTACAGAAAGCCTGGTGGGGCTCAATATAAACTTGTGGGCAACAGCTGTGGCCTTGTGCTTTAGGGAACCAGTCTTGTAATCGAAAGTCCCCGCACAGGTGGTTTGGGGTTGTCCCCTGCTCTGGGCAAGTGTGTTCACTTCCCCCTAGTGTTCACTCGTGTGTGTGTGTGTTTCACTGCACGGATGGGTTAAATGCAGAGGTCACATCCTACTTTGTGCAAGCACGGTAGGCAAATAATTCAATTCAATTCAATTTTTATTTATAAAGCGCTTTTAACAATGGACATTGTCCCAAAGCAGCTTTACAGACAATAATAAAAAGGGTTAAATATACATTTATAGACTTTTTTTTAAATTTTATGCCTAATGAGCAAGCCGGTGGCGACAGTGGCAATGAAAGACTCCCTGAGATGACAAAAGGAAGAAACCTTGAGAGGAACCAGACTCATAAGGGAACCCATCCACATCTGGGTGACA
>JAOVVF010000022.1:6677135-6687604 GCA_028565595.1 Duopalatinus emarginatus
CATGGAAAGACCAGCCAAGAGAGAGTTGCAGTAGTCCAGTCTTGAGATGACAAGAGACTGGACTAGTACCTAGGCAGAGGTTAACCTACTGGTTAACATACTGGTCGAAATAGATTCTGATTTTTAAAATGGACTGACTTAAAAGTGCCTACTACAGTAATTGGAAAACCACCTTCCTGCAAGCCTGCACTTGTGAAGTGACGTTAAAGTGAAGTGACTGACCTATTGTACTTCCACACATGGAATTTGACCTCTGCATTTAACTCAGCTGTGCAGTGAAACACACACCCTAGTGAATACATACACTAGGGGGTAGTCAACAGACTTTCCCAAAGCAGTAGACAACCCTATCCATGGTGCTCAGGAAGCAGTTGGGGAGGTTAGGTTCCTTGCTCAAGGGCACTTCGGTTGTGTCTTGTTGGTACGTGGATTGAATCGGCAACCTTGTGGTAACCAAGCTTGTGCCGTTTGTGTCCTGTTGGATCTACACACTTCTGAATCATCAGGGCAAACCCCTCATCATTTGGATTTGGAGTCTCTGGAGGACATTTGGTCAGGTCAAAGCTCAGTAATGTTATGTGGCAATAAAACAGAGTCAGCTGAGTACCTGAATGTACTGAAAGTGGGTCATTAATGGATTTTTTTTCATCTCTGATCACGTGGACACATTCCAGTATGACAATACCAAAGATGAATGGCATTTAAATAGTAATTCGGGGAGCATAAGGAATTCTTTTTTTACACATGAATTGACCTTAACCCCACTGTAAATCTTCGGGATGCTGAAGAAGATATGACGGAGTGGTTCATCAGGCATTATATCACTTAGACACATACATATGGTGCAGGAGTGGACGTTTTGGACATGGACATGCATTTTACACATCTGGGATATAATTTGCTTCTTTCTCATAATATAAAAGATTTTTTCCCCCCAAAGACTGCCACCTGAAGAGAAGTGGTCTATCTGATAACATTAAACCGTCCTTGTAGATCCCAGCTTGTCGACCTGTCAATGCATCAACTCCATGCCTTTGTGATCAGACCAGATGGTCTAGCCTTCACTCCCCCCTTGTATCACCATGAACCACTTGCCGGTTAACTGGCTGTTCATCCTTGGACCACTTTTGGCTGGTATTAACCACTAACACCTCACAAGACATGCTGGCTTGGAGATGCCCTGAGGTCTTATTCTGATGGATTTGCTCTTCTTCAACAGGACAATGCAGTGCCACATATGTCCAAAGACGAGGTTTTGCCAATCCCACTTAAGCCACCAAATCTTAACGTTGTTCAGCACATCTGTGATGGCATTCAATACTGTCAGAGACCTTTGTAGACATACCAGGGGTCCCAGGGGTTGTCGGCTAAACAAACCCAATACTGTTATACAGCCACCACCAGTCTATGTATTTTGCACAGCCTTGTCTGAATCAGATCTTCTCGCACTTTAGCGTACATTCGAACCCTTGACTGGTGCCACTGTCAATGTTATTAAGTTCATCTGGCAGTGGTTTTAATGTTACAGGTGATTGGTGTGTATTTTATTATGCTTTTTAATTACCTTGAATGAATGATAGACAAGAATAGCAAAAGAAGGAAAATGTAAGGACTTGGAAAATAAGCAAAATAGAACAGTTATATAACTCTATAACTCTATACCACCACACGTCAATGGAGAAGCTATGGCTCAAGTTCAGGGAATCGGTCTTGTGACCAGAAAGTTGCTGGGTAAATCCTCCCCGTACAGACAAGACACGACTAAAGTGCCCTTGAGCAAGGCACCTAATCCTGGGCAGCTGTGGGCTTGTGGTTAAGGAACCAGCCTTGCAACTGGTTTCATCCCCATAACCGACATGACATGACTGAATTGCCCTTGAGTAAGGCACCTATTCCTCCACTGTACCCCAGGTGCCATGAATTCATTGCTCCGGGAAAGTGTGCTCACTACCTCCAGTGTGTGTTTCACTGCACAGATGTGGATAAATGTGGAGATCAAGAACAATAGGTCAATAACTTCACATTCACTTTCAAACATGCATGTTATTATTATTATTATTATTATTATTTAATTTTTTTATTATGGTTTCTGAATTTTTTTAAAAAGTGTAATGAGTCGAGTCATTTCTGTAAATACACATTCATTTTTATTATCAATTAAACAGACTTTATATCATAAGACTTTAGACACTGACTTAATTTAAAACATTCATCTTTTTTTTTTTACAATCCCATTTTTATCCTTTAAATTAAAGAAAGAATTTAAATAGAATAATAACAGCTATACAAAGACAGGGTAATAGGTACAATAAAGCGACTTAAAAAGTGGTCTAACTCGTGTAAATTGAATGGCAACAAAATGACAGATTCTGGACAGTGTTTCTGTATGTGTGTTAGTGTGTGTGTGTGTGTGTGTGTGTTTGTATATAGGGCTTAGGTCTTATATTATCAAGATATAGCACAAGGTACAACAGCATATAATATCATGCACTAAAGTGCTAAGGGGTTTTTAAAAGGCATGCAGATCAAATTATGCAGGAAAATATGCATAAGGATAATCAGTTGCCAGTTACCTTCCCTTTGTGGTGCATTAAAACATTCAGCTTTACATTTGGAGGAATAAATACGTCAGTGTTGTTGACATCATGTTTCGTGTTTCCCTGACTCAGGTTTCTGTTCTTCTGTCGCGTTTTCTTTTTTTCGGTGTATAAAATAAATAAAAGATCTTTGATTTGTACTCAAATAGATTGAAGCCACAAGCAAAAAAAATAATAAATCACGCTAAAAATAAGAAAATAATATTATCAAGTATGCACATGGGAGAAAACATATATATCCTAAATGTATGAGCGAAAAAAAACAAAAAACATGTAAACATGTAAACATTTAGACAAATCGATTTATCCATGTTTCCCCAGAATATAAGAAAAAAATCTAAATCTGACCGACACATAGAAATTCATACGTATTGCATATACACAGAGACACACGTACATGGGACCATTGAGATATCAAGTGTGTTTAGGCACCTCTGATGGAGTAGGTTGTGTTGTTTTGCTTCAGTACATTCGAGGTCCTTAAATTCTCACAGAAAGTACTAGAAGGTTGTTGCTTGTTGGCTGGTGCTCGCGGAACTGCGTCCTTCACTCGTCCACTGTGAGTGTGAGAAGGGCTAGAATGTTCCAACACTCTGGTGGTGCTTGTGTGGTCAGGCTGGATTGAAGGAGAAAAGACGGAAGAGAGGAGAAAGGAGGAGCGATGAGGGACAGGAAAGGAGAGGAGCGTGCGAGAGAATGATGACGGGTGAGAGGATGAAGATGAGGTAGAGTATGAGGGGGATGAGGAGAGCAGGAACAGGATATGTATGAATATGAAAGGGTGATGAGAAAGATAGGATAGACAGGGAAGATGAAAAGATGAGGAGGAGAAAAAGACAAGGAGGAGGTAGGGGACAGGTCGGAAGGAAGAGCGAGAAGTGAAGAAAAATGTAAGAGGAGGCAAGACATGAAGATGAAACGAGGACAAAAAAAAGAAAGTAGAGAGAATGAGAATGTGGCAGGGACAGAGAGTAGACAGAGACAAGATAACAGGACAGATGGAGAGAACAATCCAGACGTCTAGAGGTAATCATACGAGAGGTGAGGATGAAAAAAGAGGTTGGAGTAGAAGGAGAGAGGAGAGGACAGTGAGCAGGCTTGGCTGGTGCAGGATGTCCTCAGGCTGGGTGCTGAGGTAGTTCCTGACTGGACTCCTCCGTCTCTAGGATCGTCTGAGAGGGTTTGTTTGGTGAGGGGAAGTGGAACCTCTCGGCGTGGTCTTTGTAGCTGGGTGAAGAAGTAGGAGAGTGTGCAGCCCAGCGAGAGGGAGGGCGGCGATTGGCAGGACGTGCCGGGCGCAGGAAACAGGAGTCCAGGGGCGGGGCTACTGGTGATCGGGGGAGGTCCTTTAGAAAGGAGACAAACATTTAATGTATTTATATAAAAGATACAGCCCAGGAGTAGGGCTGCTTCGGGGCTTTATTATTGTAATATCATTGCTGTGAGTTTTCTGTGGGTGCTTTGATAAATTGTGGTAATCGAAAAGCCACTAATTAAGGTAAAAATAACGTAGACTGGTCTTTAACTGCGATACATCACAGGTTCGCCAGTCTGTTTTTCAAAACCATAATATGCAGCAATATTACTGCCGTACGCCTTCCATCCGCAATATATTGTGCAGCCCTACTCAAGACTCATCAATGTAATATTAGTATCTATGAAGATACTAGTATAACCAAAACCACACACACACACACACACAAAAAACCAATATCATAATTCCAGTTATTTCTCAAGTCCCAAATTGGAAAATCCCATTCCGGGTGAAGGAAGGTGCTTCATTTTCATTGTTCTGTTACTCTAACATCTCTCTCTGTCTCTCTCTCTCTCATGTTATTATTGTGTTTCTGCAGGGCCCCAGTTTCAGACGAAAGATGGAGAAATCACAACACAATCTACTTCTGCTAAAAATAAACAGCGGAAACAGAGAGAGACACTGATCTGACCTGATAAAGTGTGTCAAAGCAGATCGCCTTCATTACACAAGACGAGACTGACACTGTAGCGGCTGACGCTGTATTAATAACTCGCGTACACGTGGGAGACTGATAACGCAGCTTACTATATTTATTATACACTGAAGTGACAGAAAAACTGGTACAGACAAGCCTATGCAACATACATAGGTTGGTGGTGGCTCTATAATGGTATGGGATTTGTTTGAGTTCCTCACCTAAGTCACCAGATCTCAACGTTATCGCACACATCTGGGATGCAATGCAACACACCGTTTTGAAGGAAGTATGGTGTTCATTGCTTACAGAATATGACTTTAAGACTAGTATACCAGTTTTTCTGCCACTGTAGTGTATGTTATAATAGTACTCTTTTACTATAAAATGTTCAGGTGAAGTCAAATGTGCATGCTGCATCTGTCTTATACCATGCATCACTGGGTAGCTCGTTCAGATTATGCTGTAACCTCCATAATTATTGACACCCTTTATTTACATTTACAGCATTTGGCAGACGCTCTTATCCAGAGCGACTTACAAGGTAACTGCTATTACAGAAGGCCAACGTAGTGTTAGGAGTCTTGCCCAAGGACCCTTATTGGTGCAGCACAGACTGGTTGTCCAGACCTGGAATTGAACCCAGGTCTCTCACCTGGGAGCCAATGATGTTACCGCTGTACCACACCAACCTTTATAAAAATTAATGATAGTAGTGAAACTGATTGTATATAATAAACACACGATGCATAGTAATAACATTTATTATGTTAAAAAAAGTTTTATTATTAATAAAAATCTATCTTTATAGCGAAAGATCATTCTCAATAGAAAGTACTTAAAAATCCTCCAAGTGCCAAAAAGATTGACATCTCTATGATAAATGAAAACAAATGGTCAATCTTTCCAAGCACACAGCATCCATTTGTCACCGATTACCATGGGAGAAAAAAGCAAGCACTTTCAGTGAAAGATGGCTGTTGATCTGCACAGAGCAGTAATAGAGCCCATTAATCACAATTAGAGCCACGTAAAAAGAGTTTCACATGACTGAAACAGTTAGAAATTTGGACACATGAGCATATTATCTCCTGGGTCATGCAGAAATTTTGTGGTTGTAAATGTTTAGAACATTCTGAAACGCTTAGCTGTTTGGAAGTCTTCCAAGAAACCTGCTCCGTCCTGGAAGCATCTTACAATAATCCTCTCTGTCAGCATCATTAGAAATACGGTGAAATGCCAGAAACACTGGTACAGACAATCCAATGCGAAATACATAACAACGCCACCTATGGGCATCATTGGCTGTATCTGCCAGTTTAGCTGGCATTCCATGGGACCCCTTGGTACGTCTACAAATCAACTCTGACAGGTATGCTTTGTGTGACTCCTTTCTGATGGGTCCTGTGTCGTGCATGCATTCTGATGGGTTTGGCCCCTTCCAACAGGACAATGCACCACCAAACATGTTAGAGGATTAAAGCTAGAGTTTGGGGTTTTGCCATACCCACCTCAGTCACCAGATCTCAGAATTGTAATGTGGTCATGCACACCATTAGCAGGCTTCTCAACTTAAGACTGCAAACAAGGGAAAGCACCTGATACCTCACAATAAAACGGAAGAGGAGCAGTGATGCTTTGGTGCTGTTTTGTGGCTTTTGTGAAGACTGATGGCACCAAAAACTATCATGAACCAGGATATTTCAGCCCAAGAAAACTTGGCTGTAGAGTTCAACAGGACAAACATGCTTCCCAGTGTCTTCCCTTCTCTGTATTTGAACCATCCTGAGAACCTGAAGACAGAAGTCCATATGCACAAACCTAAAATACAAAGGGGCTCAAAAGGTTGCGAAGATCCGTCTATTAAGCAGGCATCATAAAATATGAACATTAAGGGTTCTGATCATTTTTAAACAAGTGTTTAAAAAAAAAACACTACTTGGACATGTTTAAATATGCTCCTGTATGCCTTAGCTAAAAGAAAAATACTTATTGTTATTTAGTGTGTTTTAAAAATAAAGATAAATATTAATTGTATCTCATTTTAATGAAGGGTGCCAATAATTCTGGAGATTCTATAGCTAAATAACACATAGCTAAATATACTCTATGATAATTTGACATCAGATACTTAAAAAAATCCTTGTGTTTACCTGCGAGAAATGCTTGCTAGTACTTAGCAAGCAGAGGCTAACGTAGCTATTGTTAGCGATAAACAGAACAGTGGTTGTTTAAATACATTACTTTGAATACCACAAAGTAAAATGAGACATATATCTTCTGACAAATGTAAGTTGGTGTATTAGCATCTAGCCATCTAGCTAGGATATTAAGGATGGGCGGGGGGTTTCTTTAAAACTATGTTCACACGGGCAGCCGTGGCCTAGTGGTTAGGGAACCGGTCTCGTGACCGGAAGGCTGCAGGTTCGATCCCAACCCAGGGCAAGACACGACTGAGGTGCCCCGGACGCTGTAGTTTGGGGTTGCTCCAGGCAAGTGTGTACACTGCCCCCTAGTGATCACTGGTGTGTGTTTCACTGCACGGATGAGTTAAAAGTGGAGGTCACATTCCTCTGTGTGCAAACACAGTAGGCAAAGAGGTCACTTTTGCTCTCACTTTCAATATGCTAGCATTCTCAAGTAGCACAAATTATAGCGTCATCCTGGGTATTTACTATAACAACAACAAGTTCATGTCTCCTTAAATAAAAATACCTGTATGTTATATAAAGCAATCGGATCTGATACTGAACAGATGCGGTATTAGCACCTGCCCACCAATAATACATGATTTGTGCTCAATATATGGTATATGGTAATCCCTACATTACAGTCTCCCAAGTGTGGCTGTCTTATACAAAAATTTTGAATTAAACATTAAATTGTGAGGCCCAAAGCAAGCAGTCAATATACATGACCCTCCTGAAAATAATCCAGCACGATCATGCTAGGTGCATCAGCAAAACTAGTCAAGTTTTGCTAGTCAGCTAGCATAGCCAAGCTTGGATCAGTTTGAAATTCATGCTAGTCTTTATTTTTTTCAGCAGCTTCCAGCACAGAATCTGCTATTAGCATGCAACAACGATACACAGTTAAACTGTCTGTTAACACGGAGAGCAGGAAGAGAACAGAAATTGTTAGTGTGTAATCTTCGAGGAGGTCATTTACGTAGGCATGTAAATGGTTCGCCTCTTAATATGGCCTCCACTGAAAGAACTGTAAAGGAGGTAAAGAAAGCATAGAAATGGAGGAGGACAACATTATACGCACAAGACGCATAGCTGAACCTACTGGAAACACAATGGGGTCATTTTAATAGCCTATGAAAGTATTCACATCGTTCCAAAAAGCTGGCAGTATGTCTGGATGTACACAATATGGACAAAAGTATCGGGACACACCTCTTGATTATTGAATTCAGATGTTTCATTCAGTCCTATTGCTACAGGGGTGTAAAATAAAGACATCTGGTCGTGCAGTCTGCCTTTACAAACATTTTTTAAAGAATGGGTCACTTTAATTAGCTCACTCAAATTGAGTGGGGTACTGGACGTGCAGCAACTCAGCCATGAAGTATCAGACCAAATAAAGTTAGAGTGTTGAGGGGCTGAGTGTGATCAAGTCACCAACACATCAATAACAGCAGAGTAAACCTTCTCTGGCATTAACATCAGCACAAAAACTTTCGAGAGCTTTATGGCATGGATTTTCAAGGCTGAGAAGCTGCATGCAAGCCTTATATCACCAAGCACAATGCAAAGCTTAAAATGGAGTGGTGTAAAGCATGCCGCCACTGGACTGTGAAGCAGTGGAAACGTGTTCTGTGGAGTAACGAATCAAGCTTCTCTATCTGGCAGTTTGATGGACGAGTCTGAGTTTTGTTATGTCAGGCTAAGATTACATGCCCGACTGCATTGTGCCAACTGTAAAGGAGAGCTGGAACTGTGGGGTTGTTTTTCAGAGGTTGGCCTAGGCTCCTTAGTTCTAGTGAAGGGAAATATTAATTCTTCATTATACCAAGACATTTTAGACAATTGTATGCTTCCACCTTTGTTGGAACAGTTTGTTGAAGGCCCTTTTCTGCTCCAGCATGTCTGTGCCCCAGTGCACAAAGCAAGGTCCATTAAGGCATGGATGAGTTTGAGGTTGAAGATTTTGACTCACCCCGACAGAGCCCTGACCTCAACCCCATCAAATACCTTTGGGATTAATGAAGGTGAATGAATATTGTCCAGTAACAGTGTCTGACCTCACAATTGTTCTGCTGGATGAATGGGATCTGGATAAATTCCCGCAGACACACTCCAAAACAATTAGGGTAACAACTCCATAGTAATGCCTATGAATTTTAAATGGGACATCACTCCTGCAGCTGTAATGTGTAGGTCTCACAATATTTTTGCCCATATAGTGTATGTATAGTGCCAGTGAGAGTGGCATTCATGTTGTGTTAAATTGTATATGTTTGCACATTAGATTACAGCATTAGACTTTAACAGCATTAACTTATTCTAAAGATATAAAACTGCTATATATGCTGCTAGCTTTTTAGAGGAACCTTTTAGTTACAGATGGAGTTAATTAATCAGACAATGATACACATGCTCACACCTACACCATGACAGCAAAAAAAAAAATTCACCATTAAACCCACAACACCTGACAACCGAAACCTTGTCTTTGTGAGTATGATGTGGCATGCAGTGCTCTAGAGATCCATAAAACACAGTCGGGCACGACACGGTAAGGTCGCTCTGAGGGTAAACGTCATAGAAGAGGAACTTACGGGACGGCTCGCGCCTTGCGAGCGGCATTATAGTCCCCAGGGAGCAGTGAGTAAGACAGTGTGGTTCTGGAGACAGTCCGAAGAGGGAGACAGGGCAAAAGACTAATCAGCACAAAAAATACAATCTCACAAGATACAGGAGATGTTGGCATCTCCATGAGAAACATCACTGCAGGCTACAGGAAGTCCACTCCTCTTGCTGTGGGACCTGTAAAAGGGGTGAGGCGGGGTTTTGGCATGACCATCCTCACTGTCCATTTAGAGAAGAAACATACTGAGTATACTGTACACAACAGTATTTATAATATATAATATATGTTTTACGATATATATCAACATGACCTAGCAGATTTATAGAGAATCACATTATTAACTTGTGTAAACTAGGCAAATAAGATGAATTTATTTTCTTGCTCATTCAGTTGCTCATTAGCAAAATCTGCTTTCCGCCATTTCCCCAGTCAGGCTTTTAGCTCTTTAGCATGTATAGCATTTCTCTCTAAATATGGCCAAAACATATGCCGCTTGGGACTCTTGGAATAAAAGTGACATGTAGCACCCTGAGAAATTAAAGAACGGCAAAAGTTTTATGCATATCTAAAGCATAAATACAGACTTTGTATTGGTTTATTAGGTAATGTTAGCCCTCAACATTAGCAAATTGTACTCACTACCTCTGAAAGCGCCTGCTTTTTCAGTTTTTCAGCCTTATAGTTTCATATATGAATTAGATATCTGTGTAGTGTAATAAACCACGTGACTGATAGCAAATCAAACACAACCAAAGCTACTGTTGCAATTTTTTTGCTAGCTACTTAGATTTGTTAAATGTTTGCTAGCTATTACGGTGTGCTAAATATGTGTTAGCTGTTTAGGTTTGCTAGATGTCTGCCAGCTATTTATGTTTGCTAAATGTTTGCTAGCTATTCAGGTGTGGAAAATATGTGTAAACTATTTAGGTGTGCTAAATGTTTGCTAGCTATTTGGGTTTGTTAAATGTTTGCTAGCTATTACGGTGTGCTAAATATGTGTTAGCTGTTTAGGTTTGCTAGATGTTTGCCAGCTATTTATGTTTGCTAAATGTTTGCTAGCTATTCAGGTGTGGAAAATATGTGTAAACTATTTAGGTGTGCT
>JAOVVF010000022.1:6700643-6711088 GCA_028565595.1 Duopalatinus emarginatus
CGGGGGATGTTGTCCATGTTATAATAAATAAACCGTTGGACTGCAGTGAGAAGGTTAGGGTCAAGGTAGCTGGGAGATTCCGATGAATGATTTATCACGGCTCACATGTGCTCATGCAGACGGTGGCTCCTACCTGAGTGATGGAGGATGGTAAGTTGTCTCTCTCTTCCTGTCCTGCTCTCATCCTCCTCTCCAGATCCAGACAGAACGGTGCCTCCCTGGCAGGAGTGCCCACTTCAGACAAGCTCGGCTCCCGGAGCTGAACGTCATCGCAACACAGAACACAAGCTCTCAGACCGGGTTCGGGAAGATGATTATGACTGCTCTGCCTGGACGTTATCTTTAAGTAATTACCTGACTGTTTTAGTCGATACACAGTTTATATCTCTGCCTGTAAAAAGCACCACAAAGATGTTTTCATCTCTTTTTTAAAAATTTAAACATACGCCACGCTGTCAGTGGCCTGGTTCTTAGTGGTGGCTCTGTAGGGAGTTGGTGTCCTAATAACATTTTCCCAGCATCCTCAGTGTCAAATACACTGACTGTATTGCAAAACTGGCAATTTGATACACCAGCTATAAAACAAACTTTGATTTTGCCTGCCATAAATGCATTAAAACCAGCACCCAGGCTTGTGCAGATGGCTGTGTGTGACCGTCCTAGAGGACGTCTAAATCTAAATGTGTGGCTGTTTTGGCTTTGTTAAGCTTTTCATCTAATCATTTACTTCTGACCATGACCTTGTTACTGTGAATGGCTGTGAACTTGCAGAAGCACTTCATGGAACAAACCAGCAGCAGCTCGCGTCCATAAGATTTGGTGGAGCAGGTCAACATTAGTAAAGAAATTAAATGATCACACTTGATTCAGTATCATATAAGATACCGTTTAGTGCACCATAATAAGTGGTTGAGATTCACTACATTTGTTCAACTGTGCTTGAAGAGCTATCATAAGCCAGGGTTGCCAGGTTGCAAGGATCTACAGACAGAGGTATGATATAAGTAGTGTCTTGTATTCAGAGGTACACTTTTCACAAATGTACTCTCAAAGCCATAATACTTAGATAATAGGTTGGGGATCCTAATACTACAGTCCATCTCCTCTACTTGATAGCAATGATCAAAGCCAGATCCCACAGACCTTCATGCTTCAAGTACGGCTTGGCTTGACCCTCCATCATCTAAGACACATATAAGGAAAACATCCAGACTTATCTCTGTCCTGGCACCAAGGTGGTGGAATGAACTCGCACTAGCCTCGGATATTCAAAGTAAACCACTAAGCACTTTTGTAAGTCGCTCTGGATGAGAGTGTCTGCTAAATGTCGTCAATGTAAATGAAAGGTACTGTATTGTACTCTCTTTAGTAGAAATTTGTACTTACTTTTCTTAGTGTATACACTCCATGATCCCTCTTTCACTTTTTTTTTTGCAGGTCTTGTATATTTCATTTACAGCAGAAATGCTTCAGTACATCAAATATGCAATTACGCATTATTCATAGAACTGTATTAGATTTATATTTAGGGCCGTTATATCGTCTATCTGAAAACAAATTCTTCAACAAGATCTTAGTGACCATCAGTATTTTTACCCCGATATGGTAAAAAGCTACTCTGGCAACCTGCCGTTAACTCTTGTGTGTTCTGCTCCTCTTCTGAGCACACGGCAGCATGATTGCTAGTGGTTGTTGCCGTTCCCATTTTTGACCACTAGGTGCAGTAATGATTCTAAATATGCTTTGCCCCACAATGTTAAAGGGATATACCACCCCTACGTGAAAGACACCACCGCAGCACCTGTAAACCTGGTGCTGCGGTGGGGTCTTTCCGCTGGGCAACGGTGCTTTGCCGGAATATAGAATATAATATATATATTATCTATATAGCCTGATTTGCATTGCAATTTGTACATGATGTGAATGTACAGGTCACAAGAAATTTTTATTTAATAAAAAAGTTTATTTATCACTTTTGAGAACGACTGGCTAATTGGCAACACTACATTACAGCGCCTATGCTAAGCTAAAGTTAACAGCTGCGCTACCCGATTAGGACAATGCCTAGACTGATTAAAAAATCTAACTCGGCAGACTACGGTGAGTGACTTAATTTCACGTAGGGGTGGAAAATTCCTTTAACTGAATTCCAAATATATTGAGTTGTAAATGAGGCCTTTATAAAGACTACTATTTGTGTAAAGGTTAATATACATGTATATAGAAGGCCTCGGCCCCACCTGCTGATATGGACGAGCTGCTGCTGGAACAAGCACAGTTTTACCAACACAAATGCTTCATGCTAACATTAACCTGCTATGCGCCGATCCGGAGCGCCTGAGATAAATGAGTGGTGAATGAGCGATGAGAAATCAAAGCGAACTGAAATTAAGAGCGGCGGCTGTGAGTTGCATGATCTTCGCAAACAGAACGGCGTGCTATGGACAATAGCGTGAGATCACGTGACCACCAGTCTCGTTCATCCGTACTGTATATATTGCTGATGGGTAAATCAAGACATGTGCTTCGGGAGGTGAAAGCATCACAGTATAATTGCAGCACAATACAAATGCATAGCTAGAGTTCTGTGTGGGGACTTTTAACCCTAGACACTTTTCACTAGACATAGACTTTTATCTGTATAATTAATTAGTCAGGACAAAGATAATTTAAGATATTTAGGGTATAAACCTGTCTATATGGCTTGGCTTCTCTTTATCTGTCTATAAATAGATAAAGAATCGGTACTGGAGTAAAATTAAAGGAAAAATCCATCCTGAATGACTCGCGTAATTAATATGACTAATAATAGAGACTAAGTTTTAGGCTTTTTAAGTTTATAGATGTATTTTGATTATTGGATTATACACTAAAGTGCCTTTGCAAAATACATAAGCTGGTGGTGGCTCCATAACGGTATGGGCTTTGTTTAGTCGGCCATTCCATGGGACCCCTGGTACACCTGTTCATGTCCTGCATTCATTCTGATTCGTTTGGCCTCTTCTGGCAGGATGATGCGTCACCACACACGTTTAGAGAAGCCAAATTACTGTTAAGATGAGTAACACTCATGTGGAGTCCATGTCCCATTGTATTTCTTCTATGTAGAGTCCATGCCACCACACACGTCTAGAAACGCCAAATTATGGTTTAGAGGAGCACTTATCTGAGATGGGGGTTTTGCCATTCCTACAGAAATCTTGTCTCGCTATAGTAATTGCACTAGCCATGTCTTACAGTTATAATAAATATACAGCACCAACCCACAAAGTAGGACCTTAATCCAAAATTTTTCAATATGATAATATTATTTCAGGGTGGAGATTTCCAGCTATGAACTGGGCATGCATCATTCCTTCAGGTTATAACAATGTTCTTGAGAAAGCATGGTTGAAAAATATTCTCAAAACTTCCTATTTCCCTCATCAGTGCTGTATAGGAGCTTTTTGTATTATTAGATCAGTGAAACAGTAACAAAAGTCATCAGCGCTTTTTGAAGCCCAGGTTGGAGATGGACGAGGCACTGACCTCGGCTCTGACACTGTGCGGCCTGACGTATCTACTGAGCCCAGGCGCCTCCGGGCCGTTCCGCCGGCCTAGGGACCACTCGAACTCCTGCCTCCGGCCGGACTGTGAGTGAGGGAGGGAGGAGAGGGAGGAAAAGGGAGGAGGAGAGGACGGGTGGACAGGGGTGGTGGGGTCAGGAGTGAGGCGGTGAAGAGTGGAGAGGGAGGTAACGAGGGGAAGGAGGTGTATGGAGTTGATCGGTGGACGACAACAAACGGAAAATTCACACGATAAGACACTGAGTTCAAAATAATAGTACAAAAGATGAGTACAGCTTAAAACACACACACATATAAATATAAAAAAAAAGACAAATGGCTGACAAGCACAACAAAAATAAGAGATAATAATGGAACTGTGATGAATCGAGACGAAATGCACAGGAATAGAGACGGGCAGAGCGGGCTACAAGACGAAGAAAAGCGCAAAAAGAAAAACCAACTTGAAGATAGTGGCGTAGGAGAGAGACGAAAAGAGAACGAGTATGAAAATGAACAGAATCATGGGCTGAAACATCTGAAGGAAACACAAAGAAAGAAGGAGAAATAGACAGAGAGAGAGAGAGAGCGAGAGAGAAAGCAAGAAAGAGAGAGAGAGAGAGGGAGAGAAGGGGCCGGGAGAAAAAAAGAACGCAAAACACTTGTTATGAAGCGCATGCAATGAGGGATACATGAGTCTAAAAAACCAACAACCGAAACTGCGCAGTGAGCGCTAGGCTTAGCACTAAAGACATGCACGCACGAGTGTGTGTGCGTGTGCGTGTGCACTTCAGCCATACCATAAAAGCGGCATGCACATGAGATGCAGTTCTTAGCCAAATGTCTTATGTATCTTGAACATCTTTATCATGAAGCACTGAGTTCTATCCGACACCATGACAATGTGCAACATACAGGTCATGACGTCATATGCTTGATGTAATGCCTGTACTGGTGTATGGTTTAAATGTGCTATGCGGTGACATAACTGTATGTGAAGGTATTTTAAAAACAGAACTCTCCGGAAAGGTTTGCTCGAACCCCAGTAATAAGAAAATGACTTAAATACAATCGCATTTTATTTTTAGGCCCCACCCACCAGCCAACATTATACAACAGCTGCCATGACATAGCATGCTCGCTCAGAGACACGTGAAGCCAGCCGACCTCATCTTTGCTCATTCTAAGAGTCTGCCTCGAAAACAAATTATTGAGACACTCTAGCTAGCCATCAGCTCGCTATAAACATAAATATTTAACGAGTATTATTTACATTTGAAAATAACTTCAACTTCCGTCTACCATATAAGAAAGTTGTGCTGCACTGAATGCTGGGATTGCTTCTGCAGCTGAGGCAGAACATGAAGCTCTCTCGATATTCGGTCAGAATAAGTTATCTCAGTGAGCAGCATTTTGAGGCGTATAATTATTGAGATAGCTTCTTCTGGGAAGGGTGTGTAGGATGATGTAAAATGCTGTTTATCTAGAGGCTCAGAGGCCCTTCATTACAGCAGACACACTTGGAGGAAAACTCTATCTACAGTCTTCCACATACAGAATCTGTCAGACCAAGCTATCTCTACTATGGGTGGAGGAAAACCGATACAGCAGGATATTGTATCGATACACTGATACGAAGTGAAAAGTGAAGCGTCCACTGTGCAATGGAATTGACCTTTACATCTGACCTATGTGTGAAACACACACATACACACTAGTGAACACACACTAGGGGGGAGTGAACACATATGCCCAGAGCGGACATCACCCAGGGAGCAGTTAGGATTTAGGTGCTTTGCTCAAGGGCACTTCAATCAAGTCATGGCGGTAGGGATCGAACCGAGGACCTTCTGGTCCCAATGCTGGTTTCTTAACCACAAGCCAACTGCTGGCCCATAAGTATTGATATTTAATTATCTAACATGCTACTTAATACTACCTTTTTGGTACTAGATTTATAAACTCAATCATGTCACCAGTTTACAAGTAACCAGTAATGCATTGCTCTTCAAATAATAGCCGATAACGTTAAGGAACAACTCAATATGGTTGAATATGCATTCATGACCTTGCTGGGATTCCTTTTGTTCACGTCTGGACCCTGACCCAGAAGATCAACGGCAATCATGCATGAGTAAGCGAGGAGAACTTTATGCATTTACGGGAGACTTTATGTATGGTAGATTCAGATTTGGACAGACAACGGCATGTGTGAAGATCGCCTGGGGGGTTGGGTATAGATATACATACCTAGACACCGCTTTGGGTCCTGCCAGGCATGTCAATGGCCCACCTTCCTAGGGGGGGGTCATCTTGAACTTTTAAGATGGATGCCCAAATTAAAGCGCAGACTTTTGATTCTGATTTTGGCTGTACTTCTATCAAAAAGTATATATGTGTCCTTAACTTATCAAATAACTTTTTTTTTTCGTTTTGCTGAGCACAATCTAATCTCAAATGAAGTTCACCAATGTAAGTACACTGCCTATATTGGTGCACTGGTTAGCCACATGCTGAATGTCCGCTCCATGCTATCTTTATTTGGGATAAAGCCATGCTCAACAGTAAGAAAAATGATTAGGTGATTATTAGCCAGTGCAGTTAGCTAAATTTAATTAATTCTAATAGACTGCTACCATATTATTGACACCAATAAGCGCAATATAACCATAAAATATAAACATATAACCGAAGAGTAAAACCAAAATAAAAAAGCAAAGTAAATAAATTATTGGCACGTCAATTTCGCTGCAATATATAACACTTATGGCGTCAGATAAATGTCAAAACTAGGGGGCGCAAAAACACAAGGTAAAAAATATAAACCTGCAAGTTTTAACAGTTCGTGTGCAAAACTATTCCTCCCACGAGCGTAAAAGTGAAACTCGTCAGCACAGACAAAAGTTCTGCGTGCGTATTTATCATTATATCGCACTCAAAACGCCTTTTTTGCATTCTCTAATGTTTTTTTCCTTCTTGATTCGGCAGTTGTCCTCACGCGCCATGTAAATTACCCTCGACTGCTTTTTGCGCTTCAGTGAAGTTTTTGCGCTCGAGTATTGGATGGGGGTGGTTTTGACAGTTTGGGGGCGGGCATTGGGGGTGGTTTTAACAGTTTGGGGGCGGGCTCATGTTCGTTTCTTTCAGCAAATGCTATTGGCTGATGGCTCCTGGTGTTGTGGCTGACCGCACAGTATGAACAGCCCTTCACCGGAAGACAAACATGGCAGTAAATAACGAGAAAATAAAATAACGAACTGTTTACCCTCACAACACATAAAACAGGTGAAAAACATGTACGAAATATCTTCTCTTCCCTTATTTTATTGCTCTTTATTTTGTTTTGATCATAAAGCTCTCTGCAGAGAAAATACTGTAAAGCATTTTAATACTTAAATAAAATAAACAAAATAATATATTGTATGAGATTTAAATCTTTTATTGTAAAGATTTAAAATAGATTTATGTGTTGTGAGAGTAAACAGTTCGTTATTTTCTGTATTAAGTGCTTTTTATTTGTCCGTGAAGCGATGGTAAAGCAATGTGCGCAGCATTTCGTACGCCTGAACACACCGCTTCGTTCATAGCGGCTCACTGAACCTGGATCTGGGAATACGGAGCTAACTTCAGTCTGCGAATAAGAAGCTAACTAAGGAGGTAACGCTAGCGTCTGGATCTAGGAAAAAGGAGCCAAACGATTTGGGAGCTGCGAGTAAGTAACCAACTTTAGCGTCGTCCGCCATGTTTGTCTTCCGGAGAAGGGCTGTTCATACTGTGCGGTCAGGCACAACGCCAGGAGCCATCAGCTAATAGCATTCGCTGACAGAAATGGCAATAAGCCCGCCCCCAAACTGTCAAAACCACCCCTATCCAATACTTGAGCGCAAAAAATTTACTCGAGCGTAAAAAGCAGTTGAGGGTAATTCACATGGCGCGCGAGGACAACTGCAGAATCGAGAAGAAAAAACATTTGAGAATGCAATAAAAGGCATTTTAAGTGTGATATATTGATAAATACACATGCAGGACTTCTTTCTGTGCTCACGAGTTTCACTTTTACACTCGCGGGAGGAATATTGCAGGTTTATAATTTTTCACGTGTTTTTGCGCCCCCTAGTTTTGACATCGATCTGCCGCCATTATCTGTTGGATAATAAGGAAAGGCTGATTTAATCATGAATACTCATATCTCAGTACACGTGTATTTGTTTACAGCTGGATTGTGACTGCTTCAACATGGCAGAAGCACAGACGCATTGCCACAGACAGGAAACAACAGACATGTGGTATTTAGGTATGTATGTCTTATGTTGTTGGGAGGGTCTTTGATCGGATCGATTTGGATGGTGTGTATGTTTGTTATATATAGATTTGCCTCGGTGTGAGGGGTATAACAGCCTACACAACCTCAGTTTACCAACAAATCAAGACTGCCCTTGGTAAATTCGTTCAATTATCTTTGTATATGTACTGTAAGGTACATCAGGTACTCTGAAATGAAAAAGTAAGATACATCTCATTGATGTTTTTTTTTTTTTCTTTACTGACACAATGTCTGACTGGAAGTGTTTGGATGGGTTTGCAAATGAGCCTTATTCAATTTCCGAGGTAAAAATAACAGAACAAAATGGAGTGTGCAAGCAGAAATGCTTTCCATGACTGAAGCGATGTAAGCTGTCGAGCTGTAAATGATTCCCATGCTTAGACATGCCATTATTATGTCTAGAAGCAACAATACTGCCTGATCGTTATAACTAATATGAAGCAAGTGTCATCAAATGAATGAGGTTCCCACTCTATTGTTACCCAACCCTATAGAAACTAATATATCTGGAGAACAGTGTTGTGTGTTGTGGTGGATTTCTCCTAAAGGGATACATGCCAAGCATGACTACGTGATTAGGTTTGCTTGTTGGGTTTTGTTTAATATAAAGATGAAGATTTAACCATGTTGCCATTCTTGCTAAGTGTAGAAAGAAGGAAGCAGCAGAAGGTGAGCTTAATCATGTCTGAATGTAGCAGTGACAGGAGATGCTGCAAGGCTTGGGAGAAGACACAGTGTGTAAAATAGGCTCTACCTGAAAGTCTGTCGACAGGTCCCTTCCCAGAGTACCGATGGGCGAGTCGCGGGACATGGACGTGACAGTTGACAAAAAGCTGCTCGACTCGGTTAGATTAGGCATTGGCGAAAGATCGTCGCTGCGGTCCCTCAGACCTTCGCCCAGGTGGTCCACTTTCTCCATGAAGGTGTAAAGCTCTGCCCGGAATGTCCGCATGCGAGCATTGATGGTATCTAGCACCTGAGATTCAGGCTTGGGTTCAGCCGAGTCTCCGTCACCTCTGAAGTCAGAACCTTCCCCCAGTGAGTCGGCTCCGGTCACAACAAGACGTCCCTCACAAATCAGACTGTTGGTGTCTGAGATGAGCCTCTCAACTGTTTTTCCCAGCCGCTCAGCCTCTCGTTTAATACCGCAAAGCATCTCTCGATCCTCCCGTCTCCGCTTTGTGAGCTCCAGCCCTCCAAGCTCACCCATATCTGACCCCTTCCCAGCGCTCCCGAAACCTGAGGTGGCTGTCTTCTCAAACAGGTCCTCAGAGTCACTCTCTCCACCCACTGGACCTTCCCGTTTGGGGTGAAGCAGTAAGAGCCGTCCTGTCTCCTCTTCCTCGGCATCCCTGCGACAAGCGTCACTGTCAACATCGCTATCACGAGGACTTGCAGAATGAAGGCCCAGGTGTGCAGCCAGGTCGCAACGTTGCATGTTTGAGATCAGTACACGGTTCTCGTACTGCAGCTTCATCACCTTCCCACTCAGTTCATTAATCTGCATACGGGCGGCTTTCAGCTCCTCCTGTAGGGGTACTATGCCACCCATTGACATGCTGGCACCACTGTTTCCAGGCTTCAGAATGGCCAAAGCACCTCCTCCCTCTACCTCCTCAGCTTCACCATCCGAAGGTCCAAATTTAAAGCGATTGAGCTCAGTGGTCAGCTGCTTGTTGCGGTCCTCAATCTCTGAAATGGAGCGTCGCAGCAGCTCAGCCTCCTCCTCGACAAACTGCAAATGGCGTCGCAGTTCAGTGGCAGACTCGGGAGCATCTGCACCAAACGGAGACGTAGGCACGCTGGAGAAAGGTTCACGGCCAAAGCAATCACGCTCATACTGGCAGCGAAGGTCCTCGTTCTCAGCCCGCAAGCCTCGGTTTTCCACTTCAAGCTCAACAATCTTCCGGCCCAGAATGTTGGCCTCCTCCTCCACAAGCTTGAGGCGTAGCCGGAGCTCGGCCTCACGTGTGCTGTGTGGCCCACCACCCGGTGCCTCGGCCAGGGGTAAGGGGCTGTCCACATCACCGTACACAGACTTGTATTTCTGCAGCTCTTGCTCTAGCTCATCCTTTTCTCGGCCAAGCTTGGCCATCTTCTTACGCATCAGCGCTGATTCTTCTTTCGAGAACTGCAGCTGGCATCGCAAGTCAGCACTGTCCTCCTGCAGCGGAGAACAAAAATCAGTGTTATGCTTGATGATTTCTTATCCTGTCCCAAAACTTTCCTTTGCTTTTTGCTTGCACTTGCTATGCACTAGCCAGACCTCCTGTATCTATCCCTACGCGTCCTTTATTTCCTATTTGGAAATATTATAGTAAGTTAAAGTTGGCCACTAAACCACTATATGATGCCTAGATACTGCACTGAAAAAATAATACTGGCAATTATTGTCTGACAGCAAAGACAAGAGAAAATCTATGTATATAAAAAAAGATTTAAAAAAGTAGATAAACAGTATTTTTTAACATAGTTAATATTTTTATTTCCTCTTTTGCTATATGGTTGGTGTGGTACAGTGGTAACATCATTGGCTCCCATGTGAGAGACCTGGGTTCGATTCCTGGTCTGGGCAG
>JAOVVF010000022.1:6777461-6802019 GCA_028565595.1 Duopalatinus emarginatus
GTTCGAGAAAACGTGAGGAGGGGTGTGGGGGGTGGGGGGTGGGGTGGGGTCAGGTTTTCGTTTACGCTCCTCTTCCGGTGCTCTTATAGCGTCTCTGCGAGTGTGGCACTGGGACGTGGAGGTCGAACTCAAAAACTGTAAACTGCAAAGTGCTGCCTCTTGGAAAAAAAAGCAAAGACAGCCCTTTCCTGTGCATAAATACACACTCCCACTGATATACTCTATGTACAAATCAGCCCAGTATACCCCTCCCTCCCCTTTTTTATAAATGCATCGGTTTTCATATTGCTTTACCCCTTCCATACAAGCAATAAGTCATTATCGTTATCTTCACATATAGTCCTATATCTTTCTGACAAACATGATATCTCCCAATACTTGCACATCATAATAAAAGTTCATGCTCCAC
Organism: Duopalatinus emarginatus; assembly: GCA_028565595.1. Lineage (NCBI taxonomy): Eukaryota > Metazoa > Chordata > Actinopteri > Siluriformes > Pimelodidae > Duopalatinus > Duopalatinus emarginatus. Next base: position 6,777,871 of record JAOVVF010000022.1, read on the forward strand.
AGCCATCCCCCAACCACGTATAAGCCAAAATCAGCATCACATAATCATTTTTACTACCTATTTTCATCGTCCCAGCCCAGCGCCCTAATACGCAATGGAAAAGTGGACATCTCATGATGAAATGACCGGTGTGTGTTCCTGAGAAAAGACATTGGATGAATGAAAACGCAATTACTTGTACAAACTAAATAAGGCAAGTGTAGATTGTCGGGTGATTGCTGTTGTGTGTCGCTCCGGCCTTCTGCAAAACCAGAAGTCGTCGCCTTTCGCCGCTCAGAAAATAAAGCACTTGGTAAATAAGGTCTGTTGGAAGTCCTCAGACTCTGATTCGTCCACCAGCCCGTCAATCAACATGATGGACGGCCCTCTGGGCTCATGCACTCCCAGCTGTGAAGGGTTGCTTGTGCAGTGACGCATGATGGGAAGTAGTCATGTCTATTAAAGCCCTTAATAATGTACAATTAGCTACAGGTCGGTGATCTCTCCCACGCTACGCCTGATAAAGTACTCTATATGTAAGAGACCAAGGACTGCATAATGCAGCTAGTTGCCAATTTCAGCTGGCGTCCGATCCAGCTGTTAAAACCCCAGCATTGTGCTTCTCCATGTCGATTAGGGACTCCTCATGTGCCGAGTGTCCGTGTCCGTGACATTTCGCTTGTCCTCCTCACTTGTTCTTCTCCCTGGTCCATTTGATCATGGTCTCTGGAGAGCGGTAGAGGAAGATGAGTTTGGAATAGAGGTCTTCCTCCAGGTCCAGCTCTCCGGTTTCTCGGACGAGGAAGATGTCGGTGCAGAGTTTAAGGATGCGGTCCACGTTGGGCAGCTCCTCGAACATGATGGTGTGCGAGATACCGCTGAAGAACTCGCGCACAAACTTGCCGATCACCAGCACCACGGACATGTACAGACCCATGATGCTGAAAAGACAGAAAGAAATGCAGCGGGGTAAGATTAATCTGGCGTTTAAAACCACACACACACACACACACACACACACACACACATAATTATTAATAGAAATAATTAAAGCTATGCATCCACCTAAACCTAATTTTAACTTTGGTAATAAAGGCTGAATAAAAACCCTCACTTTTCTCTTGGGGACCAGCCAAATGTCCCCACAAGGTCGAAATTATCAGATAATCCTACCCTCTACCAAGACTTGGACCATGTCAATGCCAATATGTATGTAGTGTCTCATTCATTACGGATATTTTTACAAAATTCAAACAAGTGATGTAAAGCACTTTTTTAACCCCATGACAATCAGGTTGCAATGTTACGGGCAATTAAAGTATTAGTATTTGACCAATATTGAATATTTCCATTATTTTACTGTTGCAATATATTAAATATGTTCACTCTTTGGGGTGATATTCACACATCTATGATGTGACGTCTAGTTAAGTCACAGAAGCAGCTCATTTTCCCAAGGCACACATCTCAGCACAAAAGTCACTCAGTCTGTCTCCAGTTGATATCTATAATAAATCTTCAGGTCTTCTTGGACATGTTGAAAAGATACTTTGACAGATTTCCATCCAAAATAATGGATGTGGTGAAAATTATTGTATTGGTGTAATGGAGGAAAAAAAAACCAAATGATGGTCCATGTCCACTTACCCATATCCAGCCAGAAAGCCCAGACTAGGCGGGCTGACCTGATCACTGAAGATATAGAGATCCAGTCCAAGCTTTTTTCCAGTTTTGATTTTTCCTGTGTTGATTTGGTTCACAATCCACCACTCTTCAGTCTTTTCTGTTTTGCTACACCGACCTAGAGCCAGGGTGATGTTTTCAAACCCTGGAACACAAAGAGAGATTTTATATATTATATCTTTTATATATCCAGTGTATATACAATATATATTATTTATAATTTTACTTAATTTAACACAAGATACGTAAAAGGGAACATGAAGCAATAAAAGATAAAGATATTAAAAGATAAGGTTTACAAAATGATTACAAAATAATCTCAGGCCCCTTACCCTTTTTATTCAGCTGATCGATGGGTTTCGCATTGGAGTCGCTCGGCGCCCGCAGGTATCTTGGGAAAATGTTGTTGATCTGCCTGAAATTGTGAATTTTTTGGATAAATCAAACAAATCTTTTAAAATGCTACAGTGTGCTATTATATTAAGGGCGTAACATGGCATGAGTATAAATAAATAAATAAATGAAAGTAAATAAATGTCTTGAATTTAAATATCTGTCTTTGATAAGTTGTTGACATTTATCACATCCATTTTATAATAAACTTTCATCAGTAGCTGTGTTTAAAAAAAAAAGGTAATGAAATTACGTTTCCTCTTTTAGGCAAGTTTGAAAAAAAAATGCCAATATATTCACTATATGGACAAAAGTATTTGGACAACTTTACAACTTCAGGAGCTTTTACAATGTCCTTTTCTGAATCCATAGCACAAAGCGAATGCCAGGAGAACAAGTGCCAACTGTAAAGTTTGATGGAGGAGGGATAATGTTATTAGGTTGTTTTAGGGTGTTTCTCAGCATACCAAGACATTTTGGACAGTTGTATGTTTCCAACATTGTGGGATTAGTTTATGGAAGGCCTTTTTCTGTTCCAGCATGACTGTCCCCCAGTGCACAAAGCAAGGTCTTTTAAAGGCAAGGTTGGGTGAGTTTGGTGTGGAAAACCTTGACTGGCTCACACAGAGCCCTGACCTCAACCCCATCCAACACCTTTAGGATGAACTACAATAGCGATTGAAAAACGTTTTAGTTACAAAAGCACCACTGACTTCACCTCTTCATCAGATATGAATCTTTGTCCTCTTAGCACTTCTTTCAGGGGACCAAACAGATCGTCTTTGTATCGTCTGAATTTTAGCTCTTCAATGTAAACAGTGTTAAACATTTTTCACTGCACGCTGATGTTCTTTCTTATAAATCACAAGTGATTTTTTTTCTACACTGCAGTCACAAATGAACTGATGTAACACATTTAAACCTGCACAGCAATGACTCGGGAGACTGTGACCTAGTGGAGAAAGTGTTGACAAGACAGTGTGTGTGTGTGTGTGTGTGTGTCTGTGTGTGTGTGGAAATATAGAAATAAATAAATGTAGAAATAGACAAACAGTCATTGTGTATAGAAATATAAAAATAAATTATATTTTTTATAAAAAATAAAGCATTAGATAGATAAAATCATTTTATTTTAATATGGCCTTTTGGAATTAAAATGTATTCATTTGTTTATGTCCTTATTTATTCTTTAATTTATTCCTTTATTTATTCATACTTATATCATTTTTCTTCCTCCATATCACCAAAGAACTGCTAATAGCTGCTAAGACTGAGTCACTAAAACTGAGCACTTACACTTCTTGTGCCTTGTTATATAACAACTCCACGAGTTTTGTTTTAGTCTCTTGCTCCAGTGAAATGACGTGCTTGCCCGTTGCGGTCTCTGCTTTTGCTCCTAATGATAGGTTCCTGCATAAACAAAACAAAATACACATAAAGACAGCTTTCATATAAGGAAAGATTAATTTGGTCAACTAATTTGGATAGGAATTTGTAATTTTATTACTATTTATTATAATTATTACAATTCAGAGACAAAGCTCAAAATTTTATTTCATCATTATTCTACTATATAAAAGGTTATGTTCTATACCTTTGTATAGACCAGGAAATGGTTAAATAGAATTCACTGGTATTGTTCAACATTTGGATCAGGTTTTCACGGCTGGGTGGGCTGATGGTCCACAGCGAGTTGGAGCTTCCTTCTAGGTGGGCAATGGTGACGTCCTGATACACATAGGCCTCGAGAAACTGCAACGCTCCCTATACGGAGAAACAACACCACCTTCCTTTAATCTCTCACCCAACCCCTAGATCTTTTACAACTTTCAGCAATTATTTTATAATACCTATTGCAACCCATTATAAGTGATCATATATAAAAATAAATTTCAACAAATAATAAGATGTGCATTTGCTGAAGGAACTACAAGAGTGCTTGAACATGTGAATGCTGTTGGGGCCAAGATTATGGCTAATACCCTGTAGTGTGTGTGTGTGTGTGTGTGTGTGTGTGTGTGTGTGTGTGTTGGAGAGAGGGGCACAGGGTAATCAAGACAGAGAGAAAAACTCCTGTCTATGTACTGATGGTCTTTTAACACACAGGCATAAATACTTTTTTATTTATATATGTGTGCAGATCCCCCTTGTCTGTAAGACTCCACCCCTTTTGTGTGTCTCTTTCTCTCTCTCTCTGTGTGTGTGTGTGTGTGTGTGTGTGTGTCGGAGAATCTCAAGTCTCAACTGTCACTTGGCGAACAGAGAAAAACCAAATGTAACTAAAAATCACTCTAAACTAGAATAGAGATGACATCACCCACTCTAGCTGCCCCCTATAGAAATGAATAGACTGAAAATAAAAAAATGATAGCAAGAGCAGGATGAGTGCAATCTGTCTGTACATGACGGGTCCTAGTGTCCTCGGGTCCGAGTCTTTCGATTTTCATGTCTACAGCTTAAAAAATTACGTTACGACAGTTTGAAAAACTCCCCCATTTATTCCTATAAGAAATAAAACCATAAATCTTTCCAACACCAAAATAACATTTCATGGGTCTCGTCATGATTATCTATAAAACAGTGTTTGAAAGGAGTCTGTACGTAAAGCGATTCGGGCTGTATTAATTGCATAATTGTGCTAAAAATGAAGAAGAAGAAGAAGAAAAAGAAGAAAAAGAAAAACAATAGAGTGCTTTTTTTTCTTTAAATAGAACCAGCAGTCTAAATGGAAACAGCAGTGTAAATACACAGTGGTAATATGTGCACCAGATAAAGCAATATCTTGACCTTATACATGGCCAAATGTCCTATCAGGCAGATTGACACTACTTTAGATACTTACTGAATCCTGCTTTTCGGTAAGCAACTTAAACTGTTCTGAAGTGATGTTTATCAGGTTCTTCTGTTGAGCGCTCATTGTGAAGATTGGCTAAAGGAAAAAAAAACATCAGCACATTATCTTCCTGTATCATGTACAGGAAGAAGACAGTAAAGTCTTAATGATATTAGAAATTATTAACAAACTCCCCCCTGGAGTACCTGGAAGCCTCCGAGTGTGATCCTAAAGGAGACGTCCAGAGGAGCATTTACGACACCTGCTACTGATTTGACCAGAGACATGAAGAGCAGAGGGAACCAGACGATGCAAATGAGCAGCATAACAATCATGCCACCCATCCCGTACTTCACCACCTTCTTCTTCTTCTGACCCCGAGGCTGAGGATAACGCTGGAACACACGCACACACAATAAACAGGTCGATAGAAACTTTTGCTCTTTTATTTTTATATTCAGCTAATCCATGGATCTGGTTTCTGTACCAGGAATACTGGGTGTGACATGAGAATACACAGAGCTAATAGAAAAACTGGTACAGACAGGCCTACTTAAATACATAGGCTGGTGGTGGCTCCATAATGACATAGGTGTTTGTTTAGTTGTCATTCAATGTGACCCCTGCTACATCTACAAACGTCTGACAAGTGAACACTGTGTGTGTCTCCTTTCTGACAAGTTACACCCGTTCATGCAACCTAAGTCACCAGAACTCATTGTTACACCTATGCAACGTGCTGTGGAACAGAAATCGTACACCTCAGAACACAACAGAATTATGGACCGTTCTGCAGGCAGTATGGTGTTTATTGCCTACAGAATATTTCCACAGGCTCAAAAAGTCCATGCCCTATGGTGGACCTTCCAAGTATTAGACTGGTGTACCAGTTAAACTGGCACTTCATTTTACGCCCTAAATGACATGCCAGTGTATCGCAGGGCATCATACACAAATTCACACCCTCATTTATGCATAAGGCCTTTATTTTATAGACAGCATATAAATGGGGTGCACGTCAATAAATGTAATATATTTTACTTATATCATGTTTTCAGTTTCTTACCTTTTCAGATTCCCGCCAGCACTTCAGCACGAAGATGTGTGCGTAGATGTCCTCCACACATATCCAGCTGGACAAGCTGAGCGTCGTGTCCGTCCATACCCAGTCCATCACAGCGCGCAGCTCGGTCAGGAATGGGATCATACGAAACCTTCACGACACAGCCAGTAATTCAAGAGTGAATACAACAGCGGACGCAACAGATCTCTGAACTAATTTTAGAAAGTGGAAGCCATCCCATCGCATAGTATATTCACATTTACTGGGAAATTGTTATTTAGTACTACAATATACTGCCTGAACAAAAAAAATGGCACACTCTAATATTTATTGTGGCACTGTTTTAAAAACCTTATGCAACTACGGTATTTCTATCCAGAGCTGCATTCACTGTTGGTAATGAGGAAGTTGAACCACTCTGTAAACTTTCTCCAGCACATCCCAAAGGCTTTCATTAGGGTTAAGGTCAGGAATCTGTGGTGAAAATGATTCCTCAAGCTCTCTGAATCACTTTAGAGCCTAATGAATCTTTGAAGCATTGTTGTCCTAGAATATGTCTGTGTCATCTGGGAAGACAAAAGTTCACTGATGGGACATAAAGGACCTGCAGGTACTCAGCTGACTTCATGTTGTTGCCACGTAATGTTCAACCTGACCGCTTAAAGCAACTCCAGATTATAACACTGCCTCCAGACACTCCAAATCTAAACTGTGACTATCTCACTTCTTAAATGTCCAATGCAGAATGTAACTTGTCATGTTTTATATCCCACATTATGTGCACCTCACTTATTTCCTTTTAAGCCATTTTGCTTCTCCATGTGTGAAACTAGCTTGTGCTAGCACATATATATTGCACATGCATTTATATTGCAGGCATTAAAAAATGTCTACAAAACTCCAGACAGGGCTGAATGTATGCAGTTCATTTATTATTTCATTTTGTTTCAGCATTAGAAATAGATGAGCCAGTGCAGTGGTACTATGCTGCATACTCATTGCTTCTATAAATGTCAAAGAACTATTGGAGAGCATTCTCAATCTCCATACTACACTTTAACATAGGGGATGAAGTCAGGTTACATACACACTGATCTGCCATAACAGCCGGCAAAACAGCTCTGACCCGTCGGGGCATGGACTCCACGAGACCTTTGAAGGTGTTTTATGGTATCAGGTATCACTAGATCAGATCCTTCTGCACATATTCTGTGGGGTCATGTGGGTTAGTGTTAAACCCTCATAACATCAGTAACCATGACTCTGTTGCTTTTTTATTGGTTGCCCTTCCTAGGACCTATTTTGTTTTATAGTGCACATGGGAACACTCTACAAGACCTGCTGGTTTGAAGACACTCTGACCTCACAATCTGGCCCTTGTCAAAGTCTTACGGTCATTACGCTTGCCCATTTTTCTTCTTCCAACACATCAGCTTTAAGGCATTACTCTTCACTTGCTGCCTAATGCATCCCACCACTCGAAAGGTGCCATTATAACAAGATAATCAATATCTGATCTGACAATCTGCTGTCAGTGGTTTTATGGTTTTAATCTTATGACTGATCGGTGTAAGTGGTCATACTTTGCTGATCCTACAACCACAAACACATCCTCAATCCATCACATCAATCAGTGTAATTTCTCACTGCTTTGCTCTCACCCTTGAAAGAGAAAGAGGTTGACATAGTTGTAGCTCTTGGTCAGAAAGTTGCCCAGCACTCGGGTGGGGTAACCACAGCGGATCTGATAGGCTGACAGACCGAAGTAAATACACTTCACAAAGTACCACAGCTGGGCCACTGTGTTCTGACTGAAACGTCTGAAAGAAAGCGAACAAACGAGACACTCGATTAACTAGGTTCGTAGACATTACATAGAAATTACAATGGAAAAATGCAGTGCGCTGAAAAACAGAGCATTTTTAGACAATTCCTACCTTTCTGTTATTCCTGGCAGGATGAAAAACATCCAGAAGTGGATACCGAACACCAGGATGACCTGGAAAATCACTTTGCCCATGACGGTTTTACGCAGGTACAAGGCCCGGTCTACTACCATTGTACCAAACTGGATCAACACCATGACCAGGAACGGACCCGGGACCTGATCTTCGGACAGCGAGGATGTGATGTCGGCTCCTCCCTGATGTTTCTGAAAATCACATGAGAGCCAGACAGAAAAGATTACTAGGATGACAGATAGGAGCAATAGGACAGAGCCAGGACTTCATTAACTTCTCCATCATGGTCAAAAAGGCACAACAGAGTCTCCAGAAAGCTCACCTGAGTCCACAGATATTGGTGGACTTTTACCGCTGTACCACTGAGATCATACTCACAAACTGCATCTCAGTGTGGTATGGCAACAGCTCTGCATCTGACCACAAATTGCTCCAGTAGGTGGTAAAAACTGCCCAATGCATTACAGGCACCCATTAAAAGCATTTATTATAAGCGATGCCTGGGTAAGGCGTGAAACATCATCTAGGACATTTCTCATCCTAACCATGGACTTTTAACCCCCCCCCCCTTCCCTTTTCTGGAAGAGCTTCTTCTCTGAGGCTGTGACCCTGACAAAATCCATTACTGGACTATTATGTCCTGTATTTTTGCACATTTATACCTGCATGTTTTCGTATTCTAATACTGCACTATTTATATCTGCACTGTACTGTACATAATGTACATCTTGCACTCATTGCACTGTTACTGTACTTCTTGTCATGTAATGCTAATAATACTATATCTGGCACTTTTGGTTAGATGCTAATTGCATTTCATTGGCTTGAATTGAATCGACTCTAATCTAATCTAATCTAATCTAATCTAATCTAATCTAATCTAATCCAAAAACAAGTCTTTTAAAAGGCGAAATACCCCAAAAGCCCAGAATCCGAAAACGATGATGATGAAGTCAACGGTGTCTGCCAGGAACATGAGGACGTACACGTCGGTCACTGCGCTGTACTCAGGATGGATGAGGTTATAAAAAAACTGCCGAATAGGGAGGTAGATGCCTCTTCCTCTGACAAACAGACAAAACACCGCTCATTAGTACAGACTTCAAAACATAACCATCTATAATGCAAAATGTCGACCATTTCGTTCTCAGACACACACTTACTTCTTGATGAGAAAGACCTTGGCTTTAATGAGCTGCTCTCGGACCTTCTCCATGATGAGCTCCTTGCGGCTCTTGGGTTCTACCCCGACCTCAGTGCTTCCTCTATGACTGCTGTTCCTAGTGCTTGTGCTGCCTGGGGAAGCAGGAAATGTTCAATTATGCAAAGGGGGCATTTTATTATATACATTATTTTTATTTGACTTGTAATACATTAGGACTCAAGGGGAAAACACCGCCTCCCAGAATCCAAGTGTGGCGTGCACACTACACTGTGCATACTGGGTGCTAAATCATATAACCACGTAACCCCTGAAATCAGACCTCTCACCTCTTTTGGAGCGTTGGGAAGAGTGGCGTGAGATGAACGAGCCGCCGCTGGAGCTCTTGCGCCGCTGGTATGTGTGCTGTTCGGGTTGGCGCATCTGCACTTGCTGTGTGCATTCAAAGTCTGTCGAACTTCCCAAGCTGAATTTCATAGAGCGTGGAGGTGAACTCTTCTTTTTTGTCTCTGCTTGTACCATCACCGCCGTTTTGTCTTCGTCCTCGGACTCGTCATGGTGATGATCGGAGGTGTCTTTTTTTGTCTCTTTTGGGTCGTCCTCATCCCAAAGACCATGGCACTGACAAAACAGTGTTGGAAAACAATATCACTGGTGTTAACATGGACATTTGCATGTTTCCAAAGAGACTAAAACTGGGCTCCAGTGGGTATAATCTAAACATTACAATTAAAGGGTTTGAAAATGAATTCAGATAGGCACCTTGAGAATTGAGCGATGGAAGAAGAGGGCGAGCAGCTGAACGAGGTCGTAATGCACATAACCGTCTTTTTTCTCCACACCAATGATGTTAGGGGGGTGATAGGGCTTTTTTCTGTCCACTTCCGGGTTTCGGTTAAAGGGAAAAAAGCTGAACTGGAAGAAGTACTTGATGACGATGGTAACCTAACGGAACAAGTTTAAGCTACATTTAGCCATTGACAGCAGTTCAAATAAGTATTAGTTAGTGTTAATTAGCAAGACCCTACAGGGTTAGTTAAAGCCCTTGATATAACAGTATTACACTTGCAACACAAGTTCTATGTGCATTTGAAAATGATAGAACATAAACATAAAGAGGAATTTGCCTCTGTGTAAATGATGGCAGTCATCCAGAAGCGTTTACTGGGTCGCGGAACAGACAGCATGGCCCACAGGAAGATGAGGACAGGCAGCACCAGGGTGGCCATGGAGGCCGAAATCATATGGTTGAGGATGATGACCAGGTAGCAAACCATCTCAGAGTGAGCCACTAACAGATTGTAGAGGGCGTAGCAGAGCTGCAAGCCCAGGGGCTGAGACTTGTAGAAGTGCTCCGAGGCATCCAGCTCTTCATCATAAAACATTCTGGGATAAAATGGAAGAAGTAAAGTGTGGTTGGGAAAAGGCAAGCAGATTAACTGGGAGATTGAGTATATCTAATTATGCGTATAGACAGATAGATTTAACGTTATTGCCGTTATTGTAGTACACGTACAAGGCAAGGAAATTTAGTACAACTTCAGGGCATCTGATTACTGTGTTTCTGACTACCAGATGCTTAAATCTGGTTTGACCTTGCAGGCTTTGGTTTTCTTAAAGAGTTTCATGATGTACTGGGTGTAAATAGTACACAAATCACTATAAACCATCAGTGAATTGCCAGACAAACTGGTATACCAGTCTGGTCCAGTAACAACCCCCACACCATTATGGAGCCACTACCAATCTGTACCAATTTTTCTGGCACTTCAGTGTTTACATCAATCAGTAGAACTAACAAAGCTTCCTAGATATAATGAGGTAGAGATGTTTGCTTCTTTCTAGGCATAAATGTGTTGCTTTGCAAGCCTTACTTGTTGAGGAGCAGCTCGCTAGCCGTAAGCTCCGTGGTTTGTGAGGGAATCAGCGCATCGTCTGACAGTAAGTCCGACCTGCTGTCTGAGGTCATCAGCATGAGTTGCTTCTCGTCATCACTCTCCTGCGAGTCAATCGAGAGACGATCAAAGCTAACTGCTTTGCTATAGCTGGGTGGGACATCAGCGTCTGACGTGTTTGGGATGTCTGTGTCTGGGGTGAAAAGCTGGCCAGATCTCCCATCTGCTGACACCAGCTCAGGTCCTGAAGAATCGCCATCCTCTCTATCGGGGCTTTGAGCTTCACAATCATCATCCAGTATATCCTGCTCTTCTTCTTCATGATCTACAGGTGCCCATTCTGTTTCTTCAGGTTTTTCTTTCACAATCTCTAGATCTTCTCCATGTTCTTGCTCTGATTCAGGCTCAATGGAGCTCCAGGGGCCTGTCTCTGCTTCTTCAACATGTTCAGATCTTTGGTGATGTAGTTGGTCTTGCTCGTCCTCCACCTCGTCAATGGTGTCGTTGGTACCTTGCCGTGAGAATAAAGTGACGCATTGGGTGGCCTCGCTGTAAAAAGCACAGAAAAGACACAAAACCATGAAAGCAACTGGTAAATTAGGGCTGCTTTCACACATGCTTCAGTAGCATTGCATAATTCATTTGTCTGGAGTAATTAGCGACATAAGCACTCATTTGTCACTTTTGGCCATTAGTGTGTAATTATACTCCAACTGTTTTGCTGCTCTTTTACAGCTGATCTGGAAGTTTTAACCAGTTTACAAGTTGTACTATGGGGACAGCTATAGTTTACTATGGGTTTCTGTTTAGTATTTAAAGCCTTGTGTTTTGTTATTTAGGTTGCGGTGTATTTTGGGTTTCTTGTGCATCGAATTCAAGTGATTTAGTTCAGTTTGATTTCGAAAATGTCTATTTTGGTTTTTGATTTACACATTTTGCTCTGTTTGGTTTTATTTGGTTTTGTGGATTCATTGGGCAGCCGTAGCTTTGTTGTTAGGGAAGCATTCTCATTACCGGAAGGTCCTGGGTTCGATCCCTGCATAGAGCAAGACTCAACTAAGACCGTGGTTTGGCGCTATCCCCTGCTCCGGGCAAGTGTATTCACTGCCCCCTAGTGTTCACTATTGTGTGTGTGTGTTTTGTTAAATGCGGACTATTGTGTGTTTCGGTTTGCTTGCGTTTTTTGGCTATCAGCGTTTGCCTGTAACTGCATCCTAACCCCACATTTTGTGTAAGGTTATACTCACATTCGTAACTCTTTACCTATAATTCACCTATAATAGATTATTATAAAAATCTTTTTCAACCATAATATAATTCGGCACACAGTCCATTTGGAAAAGGACTAAAGGGGGATTGTTTTATTACCCATTAAGTTTGATAGGTCTCAAAATTTGTAAATATACAAGTTTGCACATGTCCTTTGAAAACTGCAAGAATCGCAATATGTTTTATGTTATAAGTACAACAGCACTGTTGCCATACAGCAAGATGATCCGGGTTCAATCCTCAACTCGGAACTTGGAGTTTGCATGTTCTCCCGTGCTTGCGTGGGTGTTTTACTCCTGGTTTCCTCCCACAATACAAAGACATGCACGTTAGGTTGCCTGGTCACTTTAAATTGCCCATAGGTGTGAGTGTGAGTCTGCTGACAAGAGATTGGGATGCTCAGTCAGTTTATCTACTCCCATAGAGCACCATGAGTACAGCAAACGGCTGACTAATCCGTGCAGCCATTGTGAAGCCATGTACAATAATATATAATAATTATACTTACATGTTCAGTATCCTATATGAGCTCAAATAGATGAAAGCTAATCACAGACTTATTATTATTTATCACAGTGACTTTAACTGCATCGTGTTTAAGATAAGCCAGATTTCCTTATTAAGAAATGTATACAGACAAACAAGAGCTAAAGAATGGGCATAAGCAATGGAGATGAGTGAGGCTGTGTAATAGGTTATAGTTATAGTTAATATAGTTTCAAAGACCTGGAGATGTTGCTGCTGCCACTGTCTGCAGAGGAGTTGGACATGTCCATGCTGTACATTTTGCGCAACTTTGGCCGAGTGCGCTCGCTGGTTTTGGGCACGTGTGGAGGTACGTCGTCCAGGTCGTCCAGCGTGGACTGGCGGGAAAAAATCATGGTGGCCTCTGTGTATGCACTGGACGGAGATGAATGGAGATATGGAAGAAGAAAGCGAACGAATGAATGGAATAATATGATGATACATGTACACCAGGTTGCTATAAATTACTTAACACACCATTACACAATTAAAGTCATGTTACAGTTATGTTGGGTCAGTGGTTGAGAAAGCTGTAGATGTTGTTAATGTAAATGTGATAATGTAATAAACAATGTAAAAAAAAGACTGATGGAATGTAGCAATGAATAAAATGCCCATGATCCCGTCTGTATACCACTAAAATAAGAGCTCTATCACACTACATCATAATTTAAATAAAGCGTTTCTTATGAATATGTGCAGTGAACTGCACAAGTACCTTGTTATCCTATAGCACTAACGCACACAAATGGTGACACAAATACACATATACCTGGAGATGCTGTCTCGGGATGCCACAGAGTCCTGGCTCTCCAGCATGTAACCTCTGTGTTTGCGCCGGGGTTTCTGAGAACCAGAGATCGAGTCCTCCTCACTGATCCGATCCAATCCGGACTCGCGTGACACATTGAGACGCATCTGCTTCTGGTAGTACACGTGAATGCTCTCACGTGATGGCACGTTACCCTGCGGGATTAGAGCAAAGGTGAGTTTCTGCTAGGAATTTCATATATGTGGAAAAAAACCATCACTGGGATCAACATATCAGTCAAGTAATCCAAGCGCCACCTAACTGCTCCCCAGGCACCGTGGTTTGGGGCTGCTCCAGGCAAATTTGTTCACTGCCCCCTAGTGTTCCCTATTGTGTGTGTTTTATTGCACAAATTGATTAAATCTAGAGGTTGCATTCCTCTGTGTGCAAACACAGTAGTCAAATTCTTGACTTTCACTTTCAAGTATGGTGTTCAGTGCTTAAAGAATTTAAGCTTGTGGAGTCCATGCCCTTTGGGGGACCTACCAAATATTGGACTGGTGTACAAGGTTTTCTGGCATTTCAGTATATAATCAGAATTTCTTGCATGTTTATGTGTGTCTGTGTGTGTATGCCAGACCTTTTTGACCTCTCTGGTAAGCATGCAGCGCTCGATGCGTAGCACTGTGGAGATGTCGATGTATTCTCTGCAGATGCTGTTGATCCACACGGTCAGGCTCTCCAGAGTGGTCAGGAAGAGCACCCAGGTAAACTTGATGATGTTGAAAACCCTTTTAATAATGTTGTCTGCAAAACAGAATTATCATTGTACTTAAGAATTGTGAAGTTCTCTGGATATTTGGATATATAGTAACTATTATGGCAAAATCTGCTGTAGGCTTGTGGTTCAGGGGACCAGAAGGTCCTGGTTTGATCCCTGCAAACAAAAAGACACGACTGAAGTGCTCCTGATGATGAAGGTACCCAACTGCTCCGCGGGCACCATGGACAAGGTTGCCCATCGCTCTGGGCCAGTATGTTCATTGCCTCCTAGTGTGTGCGATTATTAGTTTGTGTTTTACTGCATGGATGGGTCAAATCCTCTGTACACTGTACAAGCACACTGGTCAATGAGTCACTTTGCTACAATGATTAGAGAAATGGGACACAGTGTTTTAGGAAAACACTCAGTAAAATGCTTCCTGCAAGACTGTATTAGAACACAACAGTCTGATCCCCTGTACCAACAAGACACTCCTGAAGTGCCCTTGAGTAAACCACATAATCCCCGAATGCTCCTTGGACCCCAGGAACAGGGTTTGCCCCCCAATCCAGGCAATTGTGTTAGTGTGTGGGTTTAATGCGGAGTTAATTTTTTTTCTGTGTGCAAGCACGGTCGGTCCATCACTTCACTTTCACTTCACTTTAAGTTTACTCTCCATCAATAAATTAGGATTTCAATAGATACCTGGCCCTTCCTTCTTTTCCTCCTCGGAGCTCTGCTGTTCCTCATCTCCCATCTCAATTGCGACTTGACCTGCTCACATACATAAATACACACACATGTTAACAAATGCTTATAAAAGATAAGCTGATATACCAGGTTATATGAATTATATATACTGTGTGTAAAGGTTTGAGTCCTGTTTTGAATTTGTGTTAGGCACCTTCCTCCTTGTCTTTCCTGTGTTTACGCCCTCTTCCGTATCTTTTCCAGAAATTGCGCCGCTCCTTACCCCGGCCCTTGAGGGCTGTTTTGGAGTTTGTCACCCATGCATGGTACACAAACTGTGGAGCAAGACAAGCTACTATCAAATCGTTGCAGGAACATTAGACGGCAGGTTTCCAGCACTGGTCGTGGAGTACTCCCTATCAGCTCTACCAACCCACTCCCTACCACACCCTGTATTTAAACAGGAATGTCTCTTAATTAGCTGATTGGTTGAATGAAATATGTTGGGGTGATAGAAATAACACTAAACCTTTGTGTTGTGTTCGTTTCGGCTAACACTTACAGTGTTCCTGATTCATTTTATTCAATTTATAAATCCACAATAATACATATTTTATCACCTAATGATGTATTCAATCTTTTTATCAACTTCAGCTCTTATATTACAAGTTTTGAACTTGTATTTCTTCTTATTTAAATACGTTATTTCCAATGACCGGTCATAGATATATAAACACCATGGGTGTATAAAAGTTCCATAAAACACACACATTCTTTTATGTGTTTAAATACCATGTTTAAACAAAGTCATGGAACCTCATTACAAACAGATGAAATTTTCTACATTTGTTTCAGAAAGGAAATGTGTAGATCGGTCAGATTTGATCACAACACAACAGGAGGGCTAGAATAGGTTGGACAGGGGGATCCCAGGACCAGGATTGAGAACCTGTGCCTTAGACATTTACATGAACCAGCTTTAAAAAGCTTCACTGAGTTTCAGTAGTCACAAAAGTCACAAAACTACAGCTTGAAGTCAAATAACCACGTTCAGTTTATAATTATTAATATATGTTTATCTGTGGTATGGTTGTCTTTAATTGTGGTTGTTTGAATTCAGACTAGAAACCAAATAAGATAAAGAACGGGTATGATTTTTTTTTCTTTTTTTGCCCCACTGGCACAGATATAACTTCTGTATTCTGAATTATAATTCACTTATAATTGGTGCTTTCATTTGTTTAGCCTGTAATGATGATTTAATACACAGTGGGGTAAAACACATTGTGCCTGAACACAAATATGGACAATACATGTGCTTAATAAATAAATAAACCAAAAAAATCAAATCAAATCCAAATACAGACAGTATACAAACTGATGATGATAAAGATGATCTCATGGAAAATGCATGCTCACTATCCACGATGACGGCAAACTATTACATAAACAAGTCACATTTCAGATTGTACCAAAGCGTTTCCATTCCATGATGCATCATCAGAGAAAATCATGTGCCTTATAAAATATATATATATATATATAAATATATGTCTAATTCAACAGCATGGAGTGGAACGCCAAGACACACATAAACCATAACCAAACACAAGAAACCAGACAAACACAGCATAACCATTAGGTGATACCTTCGCTGCCCTGACAAGATACTGTAGGACAGTTTTGGGCAGTTTTAGTATAGACCTGGGCAAAGCCAGGACGGCTGAGGCGAACTTTCCGATCGCTCGCTGAGGGAGAAAAATAGAGGCAGACAGTGTCAGAGGGAACATGTGGAAATAAATTGAGGACTACATCCTGAACTGCGGAGTGATACGGGTCAAACGTCTACTCTGCAACCAGTACATCAGTCAATTAGACAATTAGAGTGATTAGTGTCCTAATAACATATGGTTTGACCGAACAGTACTCAAGTGGCTCAGTATCAGTTCTATGGTGCTATAAAGTCTCAATTTTTATTGGCCAGAAGGTGGTGATTCATTTTAGGACTGTAGTGCAGGTTTATATTAATGTGCCCATTGTAATATATTATATACACATTATAATTGTTTTTACATTAATGTTTTTATGTTACATGTTGTTGGCAAATAAAACACTTTGGGACATGATGATATAAGAATGATTTTCCTACATCAGCACACATCAGCATTGTTTAGCCTTAGATAGGCTGCATTCAGACTACATGATTTTGTTGTCTTTCATGATGTCAGATCAGGCCATCATAGTGCAATAAAGTCTTGTCGTATTTTAGCCAGGACATTGGCATCCCTATGTATGACTCCACTGATCGTCTCATTCCACGTTTCACAACCTGCCTTGAGTCTATAGGCCGCCAGGAAGAAAAATCAGGAAATGGCTGAAGAAGTCCAGTATGATATTCCCTGGAGTGGATGGTCGGAAGGAGGCAGATGTGTTGTCGCGACAGTTCACGAACATTAATCTAGGCAACTGACTGTTCTTGTTGTTCTTGGTGTTTTTGTTTAAAGCTATATTAGCAGCTAAGACTATATTCATGGCTAAATCCAGTTATTTATCAGAAGTCTTTATAATAATATTCTGTAGTCCGAATGGTCATCAACGTTCTTATGTGTAAGACTTATGCATAGTGGATGTGACAGTGTAAAACCATATTGCTGGTTGCCAGTTGCCATCACTGCTGAGACTCGATCTTAATTTTTTTGATCCGTCTGTAAACATTGAAATATGTTGTGGAAACCGTAGAATTGTTGGTATATCATTGATATTCTTTAGCTTTTTGTTTTAGGAGAGGGTCATTGCAATCCTTGTTTTTGTGAGCTTTCGTAGGGTGTGTGGTAGGAAATAACAAACCAGGACTAGTAGCAAAAGACTAGTAGTGTTGAACATTTCCACATCAATCTCAGATTATGTCACACTATAAGAGGTCATAAGATATAAGATAGTCCTTATATTCATCAGCCCAATATTCATCGCTGACTGGGGGCAGCTGTGGGCTTGTAGTTAAGGAACAAGCCTTATGACCAGAATGTGACCAGTTCAAGACCCCACAACTGACATGACATGACTGGGTGCCATTAAGCAAAGCACCTGACCGCAAACTGCTCCTTGGGTGCAATGGATAGGGGCTGCCCATCACTATAAGTAAGTGTGTCAACAAGTCAACAGTTTACTTTCACTTTCATTTATACACTGGATATTCAAAATCGGGCTGAATTCATGTCTGAACCTGGCCTTGGGCTGGTCAACACAGTGGTTCTGTATTCTGAACACCTCGCTCTGTATATAAAAACGTGAAAATTACATAGTTCAAACCCTGGCATACACAAAAGACTGAACAATTACATTTTGACACGTTCAGTGATGTGCTGCTGCAGTGCTGGCATTAATGAGCATCACTCCTGTACTGTACAGCTCAAATCGTCTCACCTGGAATGCTGATTTCTTTGGAGGATCGTCATCCTTTTTATCTTCTTCTTCCTCCTCCTCTTCGCTGTCAGTCTCAAACAGGTAATAATCACCACTTCTCACCACTAAAGGGAAGAAAAGGTGAGAATAGTCATTCGCTCCACAGTACAGGCCACACTGGCAATGACGGACAGCAACAAGCATGTATGTATTGCATGAATCCCTGATTGAAGGAGCAGGCTGTACAAGATGTGATCATGACAGTCAGAAATAGTGGATTTACAACCAGGGATGGATTGCAATTAACCCTCGAACCACATATATCACATAAACCACGTGGCTCATTCCATGCCAAATCAACCAGAGGCTCCCAGGTGACCATCTCAGATTTTGATGACAATCTGCCAAAATGAACCATATAGGGAATAATGAATACCTATAAAATCTTGGGGTGAAACTCCAACAATTTCAGGAGTAATCTTTAAATTGTTCGTACTCTAGATTTGCCGCTATGATCTGAGAGAGATTAAAGGGTCGTATCCTTATTTTTAAACATGACACAAAGCTGAAAATTGGTACCCTGGCTCATTTTTGTCCCCTCTGTCAGAATGAAGATTTAAGTAGTGGAAAGTTATAAGCCTGCCAAAACCCCATTTTTGGATTTTAAGCCTAGGGTCACAGGACCATCAAGAAGTCTGGACTAAAGATTATACTGGATTATTGGTTAATTTGGGGAGATACTATAAGCAAATGCAGTATTACCCCAATTGAAGACAAGATCTCAGATTTATAAGCATGCAAAAACGATCATAAAAAATCGGGCCCCGCCAGACCCCTACCTACGAGTGGCTAGTTGACTATGTGGACAGTTACTATTAGTAATAAACTTAACACTGCTGAAAGATGTGTCTTAGCTATAATTGGTGAAAATATAATTATTTTAAGTGAACTTCTTCTTAGTTAACTCCCTCATTTAAAAACGTGTATTTTTGCCCTGATGGTTGGTCGTTTTAACCACCCTATTGACTTCCTATGGCCGCTGTTGCCCTTGAAGTATTACAGTCATTCAAAGTTGAACTCATAGAAAAGTGTCTCAGACTCATAAATCATGCTTCGTTCTATTGCTATATTTTAAAAGAGTTGACAAAGTACAAAGTAGAGTTTGAAAAGGGGGCGTGGCACCTAAATTAAAGATTACATAAGTCCAGAAATTTACAGTTACGGCATTTGGCAGACGCACTTATCCAGAGCGACTTACAAGGTTATTGGTATTACAGGTAGGCCAGCGTAGTGTTAGGAGTCTTACCCAAGGACCCTTATTGGTGTAACACAGACTGGCTGGCCAGACCAGGAATCGAACCCAGGTCTCTCACATGGGGGCCAATGATGTTACTGCTGTACCACACCAACCACCATAATGGGAATAATGGGAATTTTAGCCCAAGATTTTGTGGGTATTTATTACTTCC
The DNA here is from genome assembly GCA_028565595.1 of Duopalatinus emarginatus. Lineage (NCBI taxonomy): Eukaryota > Metazoa > Chordata > Actinopteri > Siluriformes > Pimelodidae > Duopalatinus > Duopalatinus emarginatus. Next base: position 6,797,709 of record JAOVVF010000022.1, read on the forward strand.
TATAAAGTTCATTTTGGCTAATTGTCAGCAAAATCTGAGATGATCACCTGGGAACTTTTCCTGGGAAGAATTGGTTGATTTGGCACAGAAAGACCCACATTTAGTAAGGTCTTATTATCATGATGACACTACAGACAGTACACACAAATCTGCTCAACAGATAAAAAGCAGTGTTAAAGCAGGTGAAAAAAACAAAGCACAGGTTTAAAAGACTTTAGCACAGAGACAAGGCCTATAACAGTAAAGAAGATTTGTTATCTACCAGATATTAGCAGAACAGCTCCCACTAACTAACCAAGAACGACAGCATCAAAAATGAAGCAGGGATGGATAATGGTTCGAACAAAAACAGACCAGGAACATTTTCTCCCCTGTGTCCTGTCCTGTTTGCACTGTAGGACAGGAACTGGAGTAGGGAAAACTGCCTTGTGTCCTTGAACAGAACAGTCACAATGGACAGGGTTAGGGTGGGAGTGTTGAAATGGGAGCGTGAACAAAAAAAACACGAGCATGTAGAAATAAAATTGACTTCTGTGGATGAAGGACAGAAACGACAAAGCAAACTAGAACAGCACGGACATGAACTGCTCAGCCTGATGCATGAGAATGTCTCAAATTTTCAGGTGAATTTCTTTTACATATAGCTCATTATATTAAGTCAAAGTAACAGGTTAGGTCTCATTCACTGATCAGTTCATTCTGTGTTGTCTCTGTGAAAGAGAGAGTTCCCAGACATGGGGAGATGATCCCAGACTGGAAAGATGGACTCTCTTTTTCTTTTAATGAAAGTGAGAGAAATTGAAACCACAGCAGAGATTCGTAACTGTGGGCTCTAGGGACCAGGCCAATTGTTTCAATTCACTGATGGCACTCTAAACCAAGGACCCAGTACCACCCAGGTATTAGCATTTTTCCTGTCTTCAGATGCAATACAGTACATATCTATTTAAGGCTCTGATTATTATACAAGTATAAACATGAATATTTAGTGCTATTTTAAATGCCCTCCATCTCTAGAATGCCATATGAAGACATATTTACAGTTTCATACATGGGTATTCATCCCCCTTGAACAGTTCAACATGTTTGTAGTCTTAGAACATGGAGCAGAAATTGACTGGGATTTTACCAAGATTTATATAATTTACTAATTTACAACATATTGTCAAAAGAACAATAATTAAACAAAAAAGCATATGTATTCCCAAATGGGATTAGGATGATGAACTAGTATCATCCCACGAAATGTTTTGGCGGCATATGTATTCCCAACTGGGACTGGGATGATAAACTGGGATCATCCAATAAAATCTGTTGGTGGCATATGTATTCCCAAATGGGACTGGGATGACAAACTGGGATCATCCCATGAAATTTGTTGATGGCATATGTATTCCCAACTGGGATTGGGATGATAAACTGGGATCATCTCATAAAATTTGTTGCTGGCATATGTATTCCCAACTGGGATTGGGATGATAAACTGGGATCATCTCATAAAATTTGTTGCTGGCATATGTATTCCCAACTGGGATTGGGATGATAAACTGGGATCATCTCATAAAATTTGTTGGTGGCATATGTATTCCCAACTGGGATTGGGATGATAAACTGGGATCATCCCATAAAATCTGTTGGTGGCATATGTATTCCCATTTGGGAGTTGGATGAAAAACTTTCATCCCATGAAAGTTTACTTTGAAGAATGGACAAAAATATCAGGATACAGATGTGCAAAACTGACAGATGATAAACTGGGATGGTGGAGACAATTGAGTTGGTTCAGACACTTTCTCTAGCCCCTAATGCCAGAGCTATATCAGGATATAGACCCCAGGAACAACCCAAGATAATCTTACAGGTGTCCTGGGAATGACACCTCAAGGGGAACATTAACTTTGGCTTGGGATTGAGAAGTCTGGGATAAACAGCAGGAATTTTGGAAGAAAAGTTAATGAATAAATAAACAGAGCTGCAAATCTTCTGGGGTTTGTTTCTGTCGGTTATGCACATCTGGATCCTGATATTTTTGTCCATTTGTCATAGTAAATTTTTTCAAGCTCTATCAGACTGGAAGGAGACTGTTAGGGAGCAACAATTTTTGAAAAAATATATTGTTATATATTGATACTGATACTATACCATAATTGGTATTATGTTTAAATTCATGAAATACAAATCTTAACTGTTATAGGTTGTAACACTACAAAATGTAGAAAAGTTATAGAGGTTGCATACTGATGCAAGGCAATGTATTCTATACCTTTTTTTTTTACATTACATTATAAATACACAGTTTCAGAATTATTGGCACCTTTCAAGACAATTAGTATTAATGGGAAATTACTAACTTCTAACTACTAACATTACTTACTACTAACGGCACAATCTTAATAAAAATAAATATAAATTCAAATAATAAATAAATAAAACATACAAATGAATACATACATATAATGATTAATAAATAAAAAATACAGATGACAATAATAGTTTAGATTCTTCATGAAGTTTTACATTTTAAAATGAACTACCAGACACCAATCCATACGAAGTCCCTTCCTGAAAGCAGCAGACAAAATGCTGACACTGCATCAGAAGCATTGTCTATGAAAACCGTCAGCATGTTGGACTGTATATACTAGGGCACCCACTTAAAATATTGATAATATAGTGGGATCGGTGGTGCTCTGCTGCCTCTGAGGATTGATGGTCATGCTGTAAAGTTTCTTGTTTGGCCATCTTAGCTTTTGGATTTGAGCCCATGTGAAAACAAGTGGTCCGAATTAAAGACAGCTTGGCAGAAAGGTTCGAAGAGCTGGACTAGAGTTGTGCATCGATACTGGTATCCCGCAGGATTACTTTCATGCGAGCACGAGCAAGTGGTCAGATATGAGGCTTGCAGGACAAACGAACAAATGTTCATGCGCAGTGCATTTACAGCCTTCATTCATTCCTCCTTAGTAACCGCCTGGTCAAGTTTGTTGTAGTTTAAATTTGGCTACTAGTTTGTTACTATGTTGGGAAACAAAACCAAAAAACAATCCTTAGAAAATTGTATTATTTTTCTTTGCACTTAGTATTTAGTACAAACAAAAATAATAACCGCGTGAGCGGGATTTAAAAAAATAAACAGTCCCGCGCACATCTCTAGTTGAAACCAATTATAAACTCCAGTGAAGTAGCTGAGGTTGAGGAACTGTCAAGGCCAACATTCACGCACCATTCTAACAGCTCTGTCAATTCTACCTCTGGGAATTATACCCCTTTCCAGTGAATTCCATTGTTCCAGGAAAACTTTAATATTTAAACTAAATACTGTACACTGTATATAGACCCTATATGCTGTATATTGTATATATACACTGTACACACTTCAACGTATTCATTTTGCACGTTGTCGGAAAAGATGCCAGTAATTCTGAAGCTGTCTGTTTTTCTTATAAGCCTTAAATAGATTCAGGAGAAGCATAAGGCCTGGGTGATTTGAGTTTGCTGATTGGTCGGTCTCACTGAGCCCTGGTGCAGTATGGGAATCTTCTGAGTTCTGGTCAAGGACACAAGGAACACTCAGAGCAGAGGAAATTAGGATAGTAAACCTACTGGAAGCATGGTCAACCCAAGGCCTCCACCACTGCTTTTTTTTGGCCTTGGCTTTCTCTTTCTCTGCTCCTACAATAAAATGGTGGCAAGATCATTAAAAGACTGAATTTTTAAAAAATTATATACATATGTAGTATATTTATATATTACACATACAAGTACGTGTATGTTCTTGTGTCTAAGGTGCAAAAATCTATAATCACAAATGATGAAGTATTTTTACAGCATAACAAGATTTCACTCTCGGCCTACTTTATATTATCCACTTTAGCTGCTGGTCTACACCAGTCTAAAATGATTCTCCTTTATTTCGAATGTGTTTGCCGTACCATCATCATCATCTTCCTCTTCACCAGCGTCAGGCGGTATGGGCTGACTGTCTGTAGACTCCTGGGTCAGGCTCAGCATCTTCTCCTTCCCCTTTTTAAACTTCTGCTGCCGGGTTTTAATGTGATCCATCCTGGGTTAAGGCAGTCACATTCATCAGATATGATTTGAAGTTCTTTTTATAAAGATCTACCTGCTTCTACATTTGGGATAACCTGGATAAAAAATTAAATTATAGTCTTGTAAATCCAAAAACGTCAGCTACATTTCCACCACTGGTCAAGTCTTATGGGTCTTATATCTTATGAGGATGGGTTCCCTTATGAGTCTGGTTCCTCTCAAGGTTTCTTCCTTTTGTCATCTCAGGGAGTTTTTCATTGC
>JAOVVF010000022.1:6802119-6817697 GCA_028565595.1 Duopalatinus emarginatus
TTTCTGTAAAGCTGCTTTGGGACAATGTCCATTGTTAAAAGCGCTATATAAATAAAATTGAATTGAATTGAATTGAGTTGAATTATGGGCTTTATTGTTGCCGTCCTTCTCTACGTGCATGTCAACGCTAAACATAAAGGTCAAATTGCGAAGGTATTTGGACTTGAACCTTGATAAAATAACACTGGTTAAATTTGTTCGATACAACAAAAAAAACCACAATTTCACATGTACACTTAAAATGAACGTATAGTGTGTGTTTAGGTGTTGATTCTCACTGTCTCTTGAGCTGCTCCATGGATTTATTCTCCTCTTCCAGTCGAGCTCTCACTGCCTTCACTATAGAGGCTTGGAACAGCTCTGCTCCTCTGAGACACACAACGAAAAATTGATTAACATTCAAAATAGTCGCTTTTCTGGCGCTTAAGTGAGATATGTTTTGGGGGGGAAAAGGAAAATTGAGAGCATATGACTAATGAACAGTAAACATCTAAGTGTCGTTTTTGGATTTGAGAAAGAAATTCCTGGACCAGACATGGAGCAAAACACAGCAATTCATTTGGGGGAATTTCTGGAAGCTGTTTGGTGGTTCTTAGTGTTGTCTTTCATATTCATAAATTGAACTGAGCATTAACTCATTCACAACCTGGCTAGAATGCAGTGTAGAAGATAAATGAAGAATACTATACAGTTTCCCTGTAGGGAAAAATTCATAATGATTATTCCAACAATTCATTATGTAATATAAAGAAGCTCTATCAGAGATACAGTATATATAACTGTATGTTTGCGGCTGTGTGGGAGAACAGTATGCATTGTTTTTTGGCTGTAACATACTTTGACACTGACTTTAACACTTTTTACACCTATTCAGCAAAATGTAAAAAAAAACATGTTTTCTCTTTTACATGAATTTTTCTTCCTAATGTAGGCCTGTCCAATTCCCATCCATCAAGAGGTCTCTCCTGTAATGCACGACAGCCACCGACCAGAGAGGGTAAAGGCCATCAAATGCTTCCTCCAAGTCACGTGCAGTCAAACACAGCTTCTTGCTAGTTGTAGGATCAGTATAACACACTCTGAGTAAAGCGTTCTCGCCCACTTCTGCATGCATGAGCTCACAGACATCCATGATCGGATAGCATCACTATGACTGACAGGGGAGAGAGAGTATGGTGTCTCTCCCTCCCTGAAAGCATGGAATATTCTGCTGTCTGCACACCTGGGTTACAGATGGCTGTAACTTGTTATTTCCGGATGATAGGGGGTCGCTTTTCTGCTGGATTTTTTATTAACCGTGTAATATTTCGAGGTTAACAAACTCTAAAAACAGTCTGCCTGTTTTACCTGCTAGCCTTTATTATCCTGATCCAGATCCTAGATCCTGTTTATTCCATAGCCATCTGTGACTAGGAGTCCAGAGTCCTATAAGTCACAGCAACACTGCTGTATCACGCACGTCTGTAAGCTCAGGCATATATCAGTGGGCAGGAGAACTTTCCTCCGAGGGCGTTACACCACCCCCTGAAGTTTCATGAGCAGCAATTCAAAAAGACGTGGTCACATGCCTTGGAGAAATAGCATGTGATGGCCTTCACCTTCCCTGGTTGGAAGCTGTCGTCTGATATGGGGGAGATACATGATGGGTAAGACTATATTAGGGGACAAATAGGAGGATAAGTCAATATACAGCCAGCAAGACAAAAAAACTAATTACTGAATTGTAACAGGTGTAGGATTGGACACTAATTGTTGAGTGAAAAGTGACAACGAGGCCAACGTTCTTTAAAATGTACCTAGAAGCCAGAATCTGTCCAGCACGTATATCAGCCACAACGTGGAGGAAGTAGTAGCTCATGAAGACGCGTCTCTGTAGCAACAAAAAGCTGAAACAGATGCTGTCCCAGATGATTCCTGCCTCATCCTTAGGCAAGTCACAGTCACTACTGGAGACTAAGGACACACGTGCACAGATACATATAGCATTTCACCCCAATTCCAGCCAATGACTTTTGAACTTTTGATCATTACGGAAACAATGATGGTCAGGTTTTTTTGGAACTGAGTACTGAGATTCATACCTGGCAGGTCCTCATATTCCTTGATGGTGCAGGCCAGACTCAGCAGCTGGATCAGCCAGCAGGAGCTCACCTTCAGCTTATTAATGTAGCCACAGGCAAGAATCTGGGCAAAGCAACCACAGGGAATCTCACACAGGTGTCCAAATGTTTAAATACCGAATGAACATAAATGCACAGAGATGCCAGTTTATTAGTCACAACTGTCTTATATGCAATGTTAAACAAATCACTATTCTGGGTGCCTGGAATAAGCAGATTAGGGGTCTGGGCTATTCATTTTTTTTTTCATAAACACAAATTCAGTCAGAAAAAGGAAAACACTACACCTTAATGACTTTCACAAAATTTGCATTGTGGCTATATTTAAAGTTAATCTGCTTCATGGTGTTGTCGTAACTATAGTTAAAGCGTCCAAATATTAATTCCATGCACAAGAATTCGCATTTAAATGATTGTGCAAAAAAAAAAAACCCTGATGTGTCTTACAGAGAAGACGTTCTTCATGGTGATGACGAAGACATTGTAGGCTATCAGGAAGTCCCAGTAGTGCAAAATCTTTTTGATGGGCTTGAGCAGTAGCTCTCCGCCGAACAGCAGGAAGTAGAAACACGCCACCAGGTAGCCCATGCAGAAAATACTGATACGCGTGGTGCCCGTGATAAAGATGATGGTCAGGACGAACCAGAACAGGTAGCTGAACATGATCACCTTCAGCATGTCCAAATACGACCTATAACACACCGGGTACAACTTCAGGTACAACTAGCAGCAAATTCTGAACTGTATCAATGCTTATCAATGCTTATCAATGCCAATATTAATGCACATGTTGTAATATAATGCAATATAAGATGCAGATATGTGTTTCCATTATAATGATTTAGATGATATTGACAGAAAACTGATGTTTGAACATTGTTTCTCACCATATGACTGACTACCCGTCGACAAGCCTGTTATTTTTATTTATTTATTTATTTATCATTATACGTACATATATATAAAGGAAGTGAGTGCTCACCATATGAGCTGTAAAACCTGGCACGTATGGATCTTTATCATCTGAGTGCACTCTAGACCTCTTACCCACCTGGGTGTGTGCTTCATCACTCCACACATTACCTCTCACAGCCACTCAGAGCCGTGTATGGAAACACTGATAGCTAGATGTAGGTCCCACTACTCCTGTATTAAGGGCTTTGATGAAAAGATACACAGAAGTCTTGCTGATGGGTCAGCATGGACAGATCGCTCTCTCTCTCTCTCTCTCTCTCTCACCCTCCCTCTCTTTCTCTCACTTCCTCACTGATCAGCTTGTTGAGAAAACAACTCACTTTGTACATAAAAGCTGCTTATTAAGTTAGGCAAAAAAAAAAAAAAACCAGCATGTGAGTGAAAGTGATGGTGTGTTATGGACAGGACGCTGCATCGGTAATCTGATCTGGGGATTGGGAATGAGAGGGAGGGCAGGAAGGTTGGATGGGGGAGGTTTTGTGCACGTTGACGCAAGAGCGATTTCCAGTTGCATGGCAAAAGGTTCACAACACGTTCTGTTTATTTGCACTGCCATTTGCATGAATTTAATAATTATGACCAGCTTGTAGGTACAGACTCCACAATAACTGCTTAGACATTTTAAAAGCCTACAGCGTGGATACATTTGGTATTTGGTAATACTTTGCCCCAGATCATTCTCAATTACTGGTATACATGGAAATGCCAGAAATAGACGAGCCTATAAAGGTAGACTAGTGGTGACTCCATAATGGTGTAGGGTTTGTTTAGGTGGCATCCAATGGGACCCCTGGTACACCTACTGTACAAACCTCTCTGACAGGTGAACGCTATGTGTGTCTCCTTTCTGATAAGTTACACCTGTTCATGTCCTGCTTTCATTCTGATAAGTTCGACCTCTTCTAACAGGACAATGCGTCACCACACACCTCTAGAAATGCCAAATTATGGTTACAGGAACACTCGCCTGAGTTTGGGATTTTGCCATTTCCACATAAGTTACCAAATTTCAATGTTTTCGAACACATCTGTGATGCCGTGTGTGTGTGAGAACTAGTACCTGCAGTGTATAAAGTCTGGGACGGGATTGTGTACGCTAAAGGAGGCGGCGTCTAGATCTCGGCAGATTTCCACGTTTTCTCCAGCCATCAGACGGACTGCTGCCTGATTCTCCTCGTCAAATACCTGCCGCTGCAAGGACGCGCTCAACAGCAACATAAAGTCATCTATGACAGAAAATAAAAAAAGAAAGTCAGAGAAAGAAAGTGAAATAAAGGAAGATTGCACTGCTATGAAATATTTCATATCTTCAATTTATTGTAAATCAGCACACTATAATAGTCAGTAGTCACAATAGAAGAAAAGGAAGCCTTTATTTTGGCTGCCCAAATATCATAGGACAGTGAAATTCATTTTTCACATATCCCAGTTATTAGAAATTTTGGGTTCCGAGCACAGAGTCAGCAACCCTGGAGCAAAGAGGGTTAAAAGCCTTGCTCAAGCATCCAACAGTGGCAGCTTGGTGGTCCTGGTGCTTGTACCCCCAACCTTCTGATCAGTAACCCAGAGCCTTAACCACTGAGCCATCACTGCCCCTATAACAATTACTGAAAATTTGCCAAAGATTTAATTATTCAGTAAGAGCATACACTCATAACTCACAGATAAGGAACTTGGGGTTTGGTCTTGTGTGGAAATCAGGCAGGTAGAGCCACTTAATTACATTAGAATCGGTTGTAGAGTCAGGGAATCTCCATGGGTAGTCTGCAGAAAGAAAAAGAAAACATGCCAATACAGTGGAACTGAATTCAATTTCAAGCTTTTAATACTAAATTCTGTGTATCTTTATGTATTATATATTTGGATTGAGCCAAACGTGACAGATGCAAGAAGAATCTCCATCAGATAACAGATAACGAAGAACCCTGGAAGAGAACCGGACTGAAGGAACCAGTTCTCTCCTGGATGACACCCAACAGTGGGACAATAAAAATCACACATAATCTCATATACAAGTGTAGAAAAGTAAAGGCAAACAGTACTATATGTACAAACCTAAATACACAGAGTAGGCAGGCATAAAGTCTGGACACATATGTATGTCTGTGTCAGGACCATGCTTCGAAAAATTTCAGTAAAATATAAATACATGTAAATGTAATGTAAAGTAATCAGGTAAACTACTAACATCAATCGAAGCACCAATATCGCTCGCTACCACACTCAAAAATTACTGGACGGAGGTCTGACCTCGCCCAAGTCTTTCATCAAATCCATTATAAACGATTATTTCTCCAGCAGCTTGTGAACACCAGAGTTCAACACAGGGGGTCAATGAGAGCAACGGAGGACAAACGTCCCTATGGGCGGGATTTAGCGTGAACAAATCACCAATTAGCGGAGCTCATTGTTCTGGTGAATACCCATTTAGAGTCTTGAGGGAGGGTTATCATGGAAAAATCATGTCTCTTGTAATTATTCATGCAGCAAGGATGAGTGTTTTTGTCTTTCTGTTGAAAGCTAGTTTGTTTTTCTGTTGAAAGCTAGTTAGCTTGATTATTGTTAATAAAGCAACAACGGAAACAGACAATGTTGTCCATGTTATATTAAATAAACATTTCACTCATTGGTGTCAGTGTTGCTGTAATTCAATTAAAAGATAAATTAACGAACAAATGAATGAACGAATAAATGAACGAATAAATGAGAGAGATTTCACAGCACAATAATGCCAACTTTATCCAAAAAGTCACCAATTACAGGGTTAGCAAGCTTATTTTCTGTGATGGTTTTCTGTGATAGACCTGCAGTTATATTTTGCATATATTTTAGTTTGTTAGCTCTCTAGTTGTAGACCAAAAATCAAAAATGTCTGCATTTGGCCTCATTAAAACAGTCCCCCAATTCACCAAGCTTACCTGTATTCCTCCCCTACTTTTACAACCACCAGCTACCATGCTAACATTTTATTTTTAACTACATTTGTTCGCAGATATATGTACTGTGCTTGTAGAATTTAAAAGATGAGTTTAAACAAAGAAGAACACACTGAGGTTGTATTAATGGGTTCTTGTATTGAATGGTAGCAGATGATGATGGGATTGATGGAGAGGCATTACTGCATAATGTTCATATCAAATTAAGTGTGTGTGAAAATGTCCATCACAAGTGGACAATATCTCATTTATGGAAAAAATAATATTTGCATATGTGTCTTAACTTTACGCCCACATTTTACTTTACCTTACCTTACCTTACCTTACTTTACCTTACTTTACTTTACCTTACCTTACTTTACCTTACTTTACCTTACCTTACTTTACTTTACTTTACCTTACCTTACTTTACCTTACTTTCCCTTACCTTACTTTACCTTACCCTACCTTACCTTACCTTACTTTACTTTCCCTTACCTTACCTTACCTTACCTTACTTTACTTTACTTTACTTTACCTTACCTTACTTTACTTTACCTTACCTTACTTTACCTTACTTTCCCTTACCTTACCTTACCCTACCTTACCTTACCTTACTTTACTTTCCCTTACCTTACCTTACCTTACCTTACTTTACTTTACCTTACCTTACTTTACTTTACCTTACCTTACTTTACTTTACCTTACTTTACCTTACTTTCCCTTACCTTACCTTACCTTACTTTACTTTACTTTACTTTACCTTACCTTACCTTACCCTACCTTACCTTACTTTACTTTACCTTACCCTACCTTACCTTACTTTACTTTACTTTACCTTACCTTACTTTACCTTACTTTACTTTCCCTTACTTTACTTTCCCTTACCTTACTTTATTTTACCTTACTTTACTTTACTTTACCTTACCCTACCTTACCTTACTTTACTTTACTTTACCTTACCCTACCTTACCTTACTTTACTTTACTTTACTTTACCTTACTTTACCTTACTTTACTTTCCCTTACCTTACCCTACCTTACCTTACCTTACCTTACCTTACCTTACCTTACCTTACTTTACTTTACCTTACCTTACCTTACCTTACCTTACCTTACCTTACCTTACTTTACTTTACCTTACCTTACCCTACCTTACCTTACTTTACCTTACCTTACCTTACCTTACCTTATCTTACCTTACCTAACTTTACTTTACTTTACTTTACAATTCCTAGGACCCTACAGTGTACAGGATTCAATTATCCATTGAAGAAATCCAAAAAGAAATTTTCAGATCTGAATATTCACTGAGCTACAAAACTCTACTGTACGTTCTGGATGATGGAAAATAAAATGCTAACACAGCCAAAAAGAATTGTAATATGACCTCAAGCATGGCGACGGCTGCCTTTTTGGTTCCTTCTGGTTTCGAACATGTTACAGGTTAAATATCAAATCACTCCATCGACTGATTGCATGGACAGACTCAAGCTCACCTTTACATGCTGCTGGTGGGATGCCTATACAGATAAAATACTGAAAGGTGATCATGCAGGCCAGGAAGCAGCAATATTTAGGCCAGATTTCAGCAATGGCCTTTCTCCTGCGCCGGTACATCACGGCTGCCAGAGCAAAGGCATGCAGCATAGAGTAGAAGTCCATGCGCTGGCCAATCACGTTCACCGCCAAAAGGAAACATACCTGAGACGAGAAATGAGGCACACCGATTGAGCAGGACAGCACAAAACATGATATGTTATATATTTCGAGTTCACTTGCTCATTCTTCTCAAAATATGAATACAGACGCTGAAATGGTGGTGAACTGGTAGTGACATACCTCTACCCCAAACTTGTAGAAGGAGTAGTTGATAAAGTATTTGGCACAGTTGACGATGCTGTTATCAAGGTGTTGCCGAGTGATTTCATGGAAAATAGTTCGGAAAGGAGGAGGAGCGAGTTTGTTGCGTAGGCGGAAATATTCCTGATGCCTGTAGATTGTTACCTCGAATGCCAACAGGGCCAACATCAGCAAGTTATTCTAGAGGAAAGACGGCATTGTCAGCAGTGTTACACAAGTTAGCATGCAGCCTTTGTAGAGCATAAGACAACATAAAACAGCATGTCTCATTTATTACTGAGTGCATACACACCAAAACACCGTGTCACCTTCCTCACTATCTGTGCCACATAAATAAACCATTGTAACCTACCTTAAGGCTAGCATTTTGTTTATTATCTAGTATCATTAAGTTAAAGGAATGCTGAGTTGAATCTCAGTGCTGAATTTGTTGTTAGGTATACCTGCTGTGATTTCTGATCTTATGCAATACAAAAAAAGTGCCAGAAAATTGGTACAGATAAAAAAAAACTGGTACAGACGAGCTTATGCAAAATACAAAAAAAAGGTGGTGGTGGCTCAGTAATGGTATGGGTTTTGTTTAACTGGCATTCCCCGGTATGTCTAAAAACATCGCTGACAGGTAAAAGCTGTCTGCCTCCTTTCTGATGAGTTTATGTCCTGCATTCATTCTGATGGGTTTGGCCTCTTCCAAGAAGACAACGCACCAGCACACACATCTAGAGATGCCAAATTAGGGCTTTCCACCCAAGTCACCAGATCTCAGTGTTATCGAACTGGGATGCCATGCAACATGCTGTAGAACACAGAAATCCTACACCTCGGAATACAACAGAATTGTGGACCGTTCTGCAGGAAGTATGGTGTTCTATGCTTACAGACTATTTCCACAAGCTTGTTGAGACCATCCCCTGTGGGGCACCTACCGAGTATTAGACTATTGTACTGTTTTTCTGGCACTACAAGCACAAAATTTCTGTAAAGTTCACTTAAATTAGCTATACTTCTTAAGAAGTGAAATAACAAAATACCCACATGACACTAAACATGGCTTGATTTCAGTTGATTTCAGCTGAGAATTTGCAAAAGTAAAAATCAAGCTGTACAGTATCCAGGCCAAAAGTAGTAAATCGGATAGGAAATTAACCTGCCATACTCCAGGCAGCCAGGCCCCCAGCGGGTGAGATGAGAAGTGGGATGGGTGCGCCTAGCCACATTGCTCCACACTCCACCGGTTTTCAGCACTCTGCTCATTGTCTATGTCTATTCTACCCATATTGTGTTTTGTAAATTAAGATTATGTGCACCTGTGTTTAGTTAACCTGTGTTTTAGCTCATGTATTTAAGCCCTGTGTTTTGTTCGGTTCACTGTGGACTATATGTTGGTCTTCTTGTTATTAGACTCTAGCTTATATTCCATTTTAGTTTTGGTTTATTTTTAATATATAAATAGTCTATTTCACATAAAGATGATGTTATTGTTTCATTTGCAGCCTTCTTCGGTCCCCATTAAGACACAACCTTATATAATTTGTCTCCTCACCCTCAGATTTGGCAAAAGAGAGGGAAACTTCACCAGTCCAACCCAGTTTGCTGGGTCTACTGGAGTCTTGTACAGCAACGAACTCTTCATGTACGATTGCTGCTCCTTTGTGTAATTCGCAGGCTAAAGGGAAACAGGAAGATACATGCATCAGATACTAAATATGAAGATCACACGCAATGAGTTATTAGACATAAACAAAATGGACTAATGTATAAAATAATCACACACCATTGTACAATTACTGGAGTAGTCTTTTGGCTCTATCGATTCCAGTTGGTACAACATTTTGCAGATGATGATAACACAAGTCCATACAGTGCAGATGCTGGAGGACATCCGCCGGAACTGACTGTAGGGTAGAGCGAAGGCCCATGATGCCAAGAACACGTAATTCAGCAGAGACACCTGTGAAGAGCAATTCACTTTAATCAGTTGCACTACTGCAGATGTAAACCGAAGTCCCAGAAACAATGGTACAGTTGGGTGCTGGCTGTATAATGGTGTCGGGTTTGTTTAGATGACATTCCATGGGACCCAATGGGTTTTGTCATTTCCACTTAAGTTACTAGATCTTAGTGTTATTGAAGACTTCTAAGATGCCATGCAACATACTGTAAAACACAGAATGAATACAAGCTTGTGGAGTCCATGTCCAGTGGGGGACCTAACAAATATGAGTTTTTTGGTACTTTAGTGTACAGGGAATATGTGCCATATTTGAATAAGATACAGTAAATCAGACAGCTGTTACCTCGGTAACAGACACCAGGATGATGTAGGAGGAGACTATCTTGATGACATGGATCTCCAGCAGCCACCAGATGAAGAGCTGCAGCTTATGGAAGTACTCCAGAAACTTCAGGAACAGTACAGTTAGACGGTCCACCACCAGGTGCCACTTGTTTTTCAGATCTACAGAGAGAGTTTAGGATTAATGCAAACGGGTGACTAAACTGCAGTCTTAAACATAAATTAAATTCTCCTAAAAAAAGTACACTGAGACTCTTTACAATATACACTAAAGTGTAAGATAAGCCTACGCAAATTACATAGCAACTCCTCCTATACATGTCACTGGTTGCATCTGCCATAGCGTATATAAAGCAATACACATCTATTAGCGCTTCATAATTGCATGAGGTTTGTTTAGCCGGCAATCCACAGGGGACCCCTGGTACATCTACAAACATATCTGACAGGTGAACACTATGTGTGCCTCCATTCTGATGAGTTACACCTGCATACATTTTGATGGGTTTGGCCTCTTCTAACAGGACTATGCACCACCACACATGTCTAGAGATGCCATATTATGGTTAGATAAGTGTCACCAGATTGTGGGCCATCCTGCAGGAAGCATGGTGTTCAAAATATTTCTGCATGCTCTGCACGGAGTCCTTGTCGTGTCATATTTCTGCAGTTCTATGCTCCTACCAAGTATTAGACTTTTGCACTAATTTTTCTGGCATAGTGATGCCTAGTATGTACACAGGGCAATATTCAGAGATCAAATACTTGCTCAGACAGAAGAATGTGACCTCTGCATTCAACCCATCCATGCAGTAAAACACACACACCAATGAACACTAGGGGGCAGTGAACCCACTTGCCCAGAGTGGGGGGCAGCCCCAAATCATGGTGCCTGTGGAGCAGTTAGGGGATTAAGTTTAGCCTTGCTCAAGCGCACCTCAGTTGTGTCTTCCCCTGTGCAGGCATTGAACCCGGGACCTTCTGGCCACAAGACTAGTTCCCCTAACCAGTAGGCCATGACTAGTAAAGAGAGTTCCTCATATTCACAGTCCAGTAATGCACACGCTTAACCAGCCAAATTAAATGACGTGAATTGCCTGGTGTAGTTTGTGTATCTGAGACAAACAGATTTTTTTAAGTACATATGTTATTGGATTTTTCAGTAGTGTCTAGGTCACTAGTTTCAGGTGCATTTATACTTGTAGTTCACTTATCCTGATCTAGACAAAAGCAGAAAATGATGCATTGTCACATTTTAGTCCTGGAGCTCTTTGCGCTCACAGTAACAAATGGACAAGTTCACAACCTGATTGGACAGATTTACTGACCTTATACTTTAATCACAAACTTTCATGACTTACAAAACAATGCCATGTGCAAAAAGCATGAGTTAATATGTGTATGGGAGCTGCATATATGTGATTATGGAACTCAGGAAGAGCTTAAACTGTATAAAGGAGTCAAAACAGTTCCAGGAATTCCTCTGCGCACACACCCAGGAATATACGCTGCAACGAGACACTGGGTTCCTGTGTGGGATTTTACCACCTCATTGCTCTATGTCTGCTCAATTTTTTTCCTTAGCCTGTGCTGCTCTTTCCACTTCTCTATGTATGTTAAATCACGTTTTTTAGGGTCATATCTGACATCACATCATCTCTTTGGTTCATTTCGACATCTTTGGTCCATGCTGGGTTCATAACCAAGTTAAACTGTTGTCTTTTTTTGACTGTCGGATTGCAGCATTCACACTTGTTCACATGAACCGCAATAACAGAACAATGACAGCACAGATCGTTTTAACCGATGCCAAGTTTGAACACACCCTAAAGTAAAGTGACTCACAGACCTCTGTGATTGTATTTGACCTTGTTACACACACTAGGGTGCAGTAAACATAATTGCCCAGAGCGGTAAGCAACCATATCCAAGGCATCCAGGGAGCAGTTGGGGTTCAGGTGCCCTGCTTAAGGTATTGTCTTGTCAGTGTAGTGACTCAAATGGGGACCTTCTGGTCACAGGGTTGGTTTTTGTAACCACAAGCCTACAGCTGCTCCAACTAATATGCTAATGATTATTTAATAACATTTAAAAATTAAATATTGGCCACAAATGCCATTCCATAGTTTTCTAGAAACGCTTCTACAGCTCAAAACTTTAATTTCAGAATGACATATTGTATTTTCATTAGCTGTCAGAAAGTGTCCCTGGACTTAGTACTGCTCCTGGTTCAAGCAAAGTAAAAAATGAGCAAAATCAGACTCACATGGCACACCACTGGTTTCCAAATCACAAAACTGCACACACTATTCTTATTCATTATCATTTACGGTCCATGTTATACCCTACAGAATAAAAATGCATGAATAAAAATAAAGATAGCATTGTACCCGAAGTCTCTTCTGATGGCATTTCCGGATCTGTAGCCGCACTACAGTGTTGACTCTCATCATGGATGGAGCTCTCCTCCTTTTTTTTCTCTTCTGCTATGTTCTCCACTATCAGCATCTCCTTCTCCATGTCCACCAGGGGCTCGGGGGAGCAGCTTATCATTGTGAGATCTGCCAAGCTGCCATCTGGATGGGCGAGTCTGTTCATCAAGAGTTTTTTTTTTTAATTAGAGAAACAGCGACAGATAGACAGGGCACTTGCCTGTTTATAAGAGCACTAACCTATGATGTTCTTAAACGTTTAAAATTCAGTAAATGTCTATAATGCTATAATGCTTATGAGATTAGTAATTAATAACATTCTGTCATTTGCAGCAAGCAGGTAATCACGTGGGTTAGTGCCTTTATAAACAGTCGAGAGCTAAACTGGGGTTGCAGTGTACAGGCAGGGTTCAGATCATGGATGCTGTGAGCCCAGAGTCTTCACCGAGCAGCAGGGATGTGGTTATGTACGTGAAAGCCATTTCGCACAAACAAAATGTTCATTTCATCAGTTAAGGTCAATAAGACAGTCAATAATTAATGGGAAAAAAATATTTAATGTTCTATCATCAGACAGAATTAAGGGTAGGATCCATAACATTAATGATAAGCTTGAGTAGCAAAAAATGGGCAGTGCTATTGTCAGAGATGTCTTCGTCACAGGTGATGAAGGGTCAAGGGGGTTGCAAACTTGAAGCATGATATGGCTGCATGGCAGTGCTAAGCTTTTTTGCTTTGTTCTGTCCTGCCACGAGCTCACTTACTTGCTCTGAGGAGATGGAATTTTTTGCTTGATGCTGTTAAAAAAGCAACCGTTTGTAAAAGTTGAAACACAAAATCGAACCCAAGTTTCAAATATCAAACTGTAAAGTTACATCAGTGCTTTTAGAACAAGGATTAATTACATTTCGATTAATAACATTAAGTAAGATTTGGGGAAGGAAAGTGGGGAGGAGACTGTGAAAATGGGAGGTGCTTCAAGAAAGGGGCGTGCACATTACTGACATGCTGAGGAGAGAACTTTCTGGAGGAGTTTGAAATGCAGTCAGTGGATGGAGGGGAGAAGGTTACACACAGAGATGTTACGTTAGGGTCCAAACATGTCCTTAAGGTGACCATTGGTGCAAGTAGTGTGGTAAGTATACATCATTCACAACCAAATCATATACTCAACCAAAACAATTCTAGGCCATCATACGGTACCATTCACATCATTTGAGTTCTTATACTATGTTGGATTAGTTTCAGAGAAAGAGGTGAAGGGAAAGAGATAGGGAAGGGCATTTAAACATTCAGAATGGAGGGTCCATGGGTGCTACGGAGCACGAGCAGTCACCCACCTATCCATAATCAGACAGATACGGGCACTGACTTTGGCATGGCTGTGGAGCCAGTGCCATTATGGATGGCAAAAGAGAGACGAGAGCAGACAAATGGTTAAAAATCAGTGACAGGAGGTACATGTTTAAAGCTCACTGCTTGATTATGAAGTGCTTCCTGGGTAAATATTAAAACTCTGAAATGACACAATAAAGTCATGATCCTTAAACAGAATGGAAGTGAACAACAATACAAATCATGACATCATGATGAATATTCAATAGGTACAAGTGGCATTTTTGATGAGGGAGTAAACATGTAAACAAATTAAACCTTTTCAATAAATGCAGACACAGGTTTAAATAATAATAATAATAATAATAATAATAATAATAATAATAATAATAATAATAATAATAATAATAATAATGTGTCAGTTTTTCACCTGTAGATGGCGTTGTCTTCTTTGGCAGCCACTGCCTTGAGGTCAGTGAGCTCAAGAAAGTGCTCATGGAAGTAGTGCAGGTGAAGGATGCAGACTAGGAGGAAGGAGGTGGGGATGAAGATGCGTGTAAACAGGATACCAACAGAAAACCTCTCCAGACCTAGATCCTTCAGTCTGCATGAGCGAGAGAGAGTAAGAGAGAGAGAGAGAGAGAGAGAGAGTAAGAGAGAGAGAGAGAGAGAGAGAGAGAGAGAGAGAGAGGGGGCGGACCATTGAGGCATAACAAGATAAACATACACAAAAACACAATTATAAATCAATCAATCGTGGTAATGAACGTATGGCTGCAGGCAACCTTTCATAGGCTTTTCATAGACCTTCCGAATTAAAGGATTGTTTTAAACACAGCAAATGTCCAGCAAATCTTTCATTTTCACACTAAATAGATCACTCATAAAAGTCATTTGGGAATCGTCCTGGCTATTCATCCATGGTGCACCCTGGAGCCTGATCTGTTTCAAATGAACACCCTGGAAATGAAGTTACCTGCGATATCCATATCAATATGTAATGCAGTTTAGATTCTTAGGAAGAAGAATGAAAGAAAAAGACAGGAAGAAGTAGTGAATCACCAAGTGGCAAAATAGATTTCTACAATCTTGTCTACAATTGTCTTGTTACATTAATATAACTTATGCAGGATGTTGTGCTGTATTTCATGTTCCCATTCTTTGTACTGGCACATTCATTCATCCACCCATCATTAATAACAACTTCATTCTATTTGATGAATCTGGAGACTTTCCAATGAACACGTCTTAGGTGGGACAGTGTAACATTAACTCTAGAGGTGCTACACTAATATTAACCCTAGTTGTGCTGTAGTAATATTAACTGTCGAGGTTCTATAGCAATATTAACCCCAGTGGTGCTAGAGTAATATTAAGCCCAGAGGTTCTATAGTAATATTAACCCAGTGGTACTACAGTAATACTAACCCCAGAGGTTGTATACTATTAACTCCAGAGGTTCTATAGTAATATTAACCCCAGTGGTACTAAAGTAATACTAACCCCAGAGGTTGTATACTATTAACTCCAGAGGTTCTATAGTAATATTAACCCCAGTGGTACTAAAGTAATACTAACCCCAGAGGTTGTATACTATTAACTCCAGAGGTTCTATAGTAATATTAACCCCAGTGGTACTACAG
>JAOVVF010000022.1:6895424-6906295 GCA_028565595.1 Duopalatinus emarginatus
TTTACTGGAGTAATATTTTACCTTGGGTATCTGTACTTTTACTCAACTACATGATCTGGGTACTTCGTCCACCACTGCGGCTTCTAAATTTTGCCATAGTTTTTGCTAAATAAAGTCATGTGTCATTTGTCATGTGTTTGTGTTTATCTAAGGGTGTATTCATTTAATTCTAAGACCTGATGAGGACGAGATTATTTTTTTTTATTATGTCCTGATAAAAATTTTAAATTGGTGGTCAATATTGTATACTTTGTTTTTCACATGACTAGATTTTACTCCACTGATTTAAACCTGATGTGGTCTTCTTATACCCTACAGAACTATTGTTAGGTTTGGTAGACTATTTTGTAGGATAATTATCCCAGGATATCAGCAGCTTTTAAAAATATTTAGCCATTAGCAATCATGCCATAGTCATAGTAACTGAAGTTGCTGCCATGGGATTTGCTGATTGGTTAATTGCATGAATGTTGCTAATAAAGTGGCCAGCGAGTGTATTTGACTGTGATTTTCTTTTCCGACATTGTATTCCCAGATTCTCCTTTTTGCCTTCTTGAAAGTGATCGAGGAGGGCAGTCACATGGTCATGATGGAATGCCCAGACACAGTCAACACACTTCTGCATGAGTTCTTTCTCTGGGAGCCAGACATAACCAGAAAGGATTGTGCCGATGATGCACTCGTCGCTCCCACTGTTTACGCAGACGTGCAGACTGACGAAAGCGCTGGCACCCAGAAATCCAGCAAGCCTGTAAACAAATAACCTATGAAGAGTGGTTTTTGTAGGGCAAACCAACCAGAAGGCTCTTGATGGCAGGCTGTATGAGGTGAAGTAATCACCCAGGCTGAAAGCTAATTTTTTGGAGCTGAAGATTGAGCTGAGGGTTCGAGCAAGTTGCACCGAGACTGCAAGAATGGCTCAAGAGGAGAGACTCTGCCGACACTGGCCAGTGGTTGAAATGAATGCATAAACCTAATTTCAGACCAGAAATCATGGTTTATTACATTTCATTGGTGTCATATCTCTCTGCTACCTTTGGACAAATATCTTTTCTTCTTATGGTGTATCAACAAAAGGACTAAAGCTCTGTCCAGTGGATGACATGGGGAGGATTTAAGTGCTTCATCTGGAATGTTACAAACTGTTTTTGGCTGGATTACAGAGATGTCCCCATGCATATGCAGTGCTTGTAAATCTATTGTGTGATCTATTGTGATCTAGGCCACACGTGTGCATCATTAACGGGGAGAGGACGGGAGCACAAAGCCCAATCTAAGTGTCATGTGTTAACATGCTGGTACTGAACATTGTTATTTGTTCAAAGTAACATCCAATAATTATATATATAAAAAACAGAGAGCAGTGATATCGTCTTCCCATGTAATACACGCCTTCTACACCAGGAGGATTATAAAAAACATAAGAGTCTGGAAGGGAAAACAACAACAAACTTCCAACAAGCATAATTAATTCGAAGGCATTACCTCAGTACTCCTTGAATAAACGAGGCTGTTATGTAGACCGTAGATAAAATACTAACGAATCACTGTTACAGTTAACCTGCCATAATAGGCATTTTCTGCCCTGTTTTCCATAAAAACAAACAAAAAAGCAGAATTGTGGCAAAGCGCATGGCCAAAGGGTGAATACAAGCGCGATGAGCAGAAAATTGTGTCAGTAGGAGCACTTTCATGTCTCCTAGCAACAAGAAACTGGAGGAAAAGATGTTGTGGTGCATTCACAGCTCTGCCACAGACAGGAAGTGAGAGACAGAGAGAGAGAAAGAAAGAGAGAGAGAGAGAGAGAGAGAGAGAGAGAAGGAGGATGGATATTAGTATCATTGTATCACTAATATTTTAGGATGGTTTGGTGCTGTATTAATATCCAGGGTATAAGCTAGAGCAACAAAATACTGTTAATATTATCCTAACACTGGCATTTTAACATCAAGACAATGACCAACATCGAGACACTACTAGATATCGAAATATGTCACGTTACAGTATTTGTATAAACGTAGCACGACACATCGAGTGATTTTGCAGCAGAACAGGGCATAAGTTTCGGAAATAAACAGAAGCACAGAGATGGTGACTTATGAGCAGGACACAGATCTAGGCTATATGAAGGCGCAGGTTGCCATAACAACAGACAGTCAAATACCCGCATAGTAAATAAGACAAAGGCTTGGTCAGTGTGAGATGACTGGCGTAGGAACTGCATTGTAGAAAAACAAAACAGCCCACGAGTGTTGCCCTTGTTCATTCGAAATGAAAACGTGAGGACAGAGAAAGCTTATTCTGTTTTGGGTTTTTTTTGTCACAAATATCATTCAAATTAGATCTGCATATGCAAGAAATCCATGGAAAATCTGGCAAACAATTGATTGATTGATTGATTGATTGATTGATTGTTACCCCCCTTTGGAGAACCAATTAATACAAATACAAAAAGTATTTTAATATCTGGGGTCATTGTCTAGATGGAGCACATAGATTACATAGCTAGACGGACAAAAACTTTTATTTTAGCCAATATGTCATTTCCTTTAATGACATGCTCTTCCGTCACAATTTTTCAAAAGCATGCTGTAGCAGTAGATCAGACAAAAGAACCATTTTAATGTATCCTTTCAATATCGTTCGTGAATTTCAGCCTCATAATAAATCTGAAAAGGTTGAGAAACACAGTTATAAATAACATATTTTTTTTGCAATATTTATTATTTTAAAACCAAACATGTCTCGAATGAACGAATGCAACGCAGTGGGCCTCATCCCAGGCTTTTTGCTTTCCCATTAAGACAATAAATGATTCAGCAAAATCAATGTAAACCACACAAACGGTCTGTTTGTTAGCCCTGAACACACTTTTTAAGAAAGCCAAGTTATAGGACAGAAAAACATAATTGGAGACAGATATATAAACATATTTCTTTAAAACTTTATTTTAATATGTACCTTGGTGGATTATAATATATCTAATTTTTTTTTGCTACACAGTATTTAAACAGCATTAATATCAGTGTTTGCAGGTCTGACTCGAAAATGTCAGTCACACCAATTGTGAAAATTATTATTTTTTTAAAGTTATTGTACAAAAGTCGCTATAAGAGAAGCGTTATGCATGCAGAACGGAAGAACGCTGCTTGGAGCAGATCTGTTCATCTTCCCCTATTTACTCTTCTGCATCATAACCTTGTGATGTGAAACCATAAAGCACAAGTAACCTATTATGTCTTATTAGCATGGCATTTCTGACCATTAAGTTCCATGTGATACAGATTATACTGTAGTTTTAAGAATGGTCAAGCGAGTGGTTTCAGTTGAAAAAATGATTTTTACAGCATCTGAATAACCTGCAGAATACAAAAGCAAATCCACTTTCTAAACCTATACGGATGTGATCCACTGTACATCCATCCTTAAATTCTACATGCAAGGACTTGGGTAATCCGGTTGTTCATGAGAGAGATTTTTTGAGGGGTTGTGCAGCAATACTGTTTTCTCTGAAGGTTGATAAACACTGCTGTGTGGTGAAAAACTGCCAGGATGAATATGCACCGTTTCACTTTATCATCACCATCATGTTTTGGGGAAGAAAAAAACAAACCAACACTATATAACAACTCGTAAAATTTGTACTACTGACTAATCATTATGCCAAGTATGAACATTTGGTGTAAGTGTGAACCTTGGAAATAAGTGAAGAGTGGACAGACGATAATTATGAGTGCTAAATATTTAGCAACTGAGAAAGTTCAGGTGCAGAGCGAGTGCGTGTCTCTACAAGAAAATTGATTTCCACTGACTAAACAAGAAGAACCGCAACTGTAAGAGAGCGTTGAAAGATGTTTCTCTTTACGAAACACCAAACATCAAGCAAAGCCGAATTGACTCTACGCATTGGCTTAGAGGTCGAAAGAGAGGAGTTCAAGTTTGACATTCGAGGTGAAAGACTCGTCCTCCT
The DNA here is from genome assembly GCA_028565595.1 of Duopalatinus emarginatus. Taxonomy (NCBI): domain Eukaryota; kingdom Metazoa; phylum Chordata; class Actinopteri; order Siluriformes; family Pimelodidae; genus Duopalatinus; species Duopalatinus emarginatus. The sequence goes on from JAOVVF010000022.1 coordinate 6,899,395, forward strand.
GCTCTTCCTTGGTGTGTATGTGTGCGTGTGTGTGTGTGTGCGTGTAAGTGTGTGTGTGTGCAGTATCAGTGCTCAATTGTACTACTATTTGTGGTCCAATCTATGCCAGAGATCTATGTTATACTATTTATGAAATCACACTGCCTGAAATGTGTGGATATATAAAAATAAAAAAAAATATAAAAAAAACACAAAAAGTGGCTCTGTGGATGTTGAATGGACATACAGTAGATGAAGTGTTTGCAGATAAAAAATGGTTACATTTTTACAAATGGTGAGAAAAAAGCTAAATCGAACACATATGGGACAGACAAAACCCTAACATATACAGGATACTCTTTTTCTAAGCTCCCAAAAAGAAAGGCTCAGAAGCTTCTTATATTCCACATTATTATCCCACAGCACTAAATATCCAACTAATGCAAAATCTAATAGAAACGGCAAACACCAGACTCCAGAATGCACTGCAGCTATATACACCGTAGCTGACTTACAGCTCAAGTAGTTAGCAACCTGAAACTTGGCACAAAAGTTAAAGTTTGAGCCGGTTGAACAGAGGCAGCCGCGGCTTTAGGTTAAGGAACCGGTCTTGTAATCTTAAGGTCGCCAGTTTGACCCTTCATACTGATGTGACACGACTGAAGTGCCCTTAAGCAAGGCACATAACCCCCAAGTGCTTCCTGGGCACCCCTGGTAGGGTTGCCCCTGCTCTGAATGAAAAAAAGTGAACTATTTGCCTACTGTGTTTGCACACAGAGGAATGTGACCTCCGCATTTAACCTATCCGTGCAGTGAAACACACACACACCAGTGAAAGCACTTGCCCAGAGCGGGGGATGGCCGCCCCAAACCACAGCACCCAGGGAGTTAGGTGCCTTGCTCAAGGGCACCTCAGTCATGTCTTGCCCAGGGCAGGGATCAAACCCGCAACCTTCCGGTCACGAAACCGGTTCCCAAACCACTAGGCCACGGGACAAGTGTGCTTACTCCCCCCTGGTTGGTGTGGATGGGTTAAATTCCTCTGTCTAGGCCGAGCGCGACGTTACAACTACTGGCAGGTAGTTGAATGCCAGTCTAGTTAGACTGTAATTGTGTAATAAACCTTAGATGCCATCACACATCACAGCAAAAATCTGCATGCATACATGACGACGTACATAAAAACCGGTACAATGAGAAAAGCTGGATAGGACCTGTGTGTCAGCTTTTATACTAACACTAGAGGGTGCTGTTGATAGAGAAAACCTGATTAGCTGAATCACACTTGCTTGCATTTCTCTGAGAAGCGTATAAAGCCTGTAAATGCCCTCTTTATTCTGTTATTCATATTTAAATATACTATTCAGGAGCGGTTATAAAGGGCAGTGGTTGGGATGTTGGACATCTGATCAAATCCCAGCACCACCAAATCCCAGCAGTGGTTGGGATGGAGTTCAAATCCCAGCACCACCACGATGAAAGATGAAAGTGAACTATTTGCCTACTGTGTTGCACACAGAGGAATGTGACCTCCACATTTAACCCATCCGTGCAGTGAAACACACACACACCAGTGAACACACTTGCCCAGAGTGGGGCCCCAAACCACAGCACCCAGGGAGCAGTTGGGGGAGTTAGGTGCCTTGCTCAAGGGCACCTCAGTCGTGTCTTGCCCTGGGTGGGGATCAAACCCACAACCTTCCGGTCACAAGACCAGTTCCCTAACCACAAGGCCACGGCTGCCCTCAAGTTGCCTCTGCTGGACTGCTGGACCTTGAATCAGGCCCTCAATGCTTTACTGCTATGTATAACTTGCCCTGGATAAGGACGTCTGCCAAATGCTGTAAGTGTAAATAAATATTTCGAATCCAGTAAAAGCAGTAAGAAATGGATGTAGTTAAATAAAGGTGAGTCTGGACCCACATGAGGAGTTGCTGTTAACCAGCATTGTGGTTACATGAAGCGTCGACACAGAGCTTTACATCAAGTCGCATTAATCATTTCCCTGTGAGTGTTTGGAATCAGCAGCGAAGCCGAAGAAGCCGCAGATTTTGTGGATACGTGAAGTAGCTGAGGAAACCCTGAATCACACTCGAATCAATCACCATCACAACAACAGCTTTGTGGTGTTTCCTCAATACGGAACGCTTGGCCCTATGATCACCCCACCCTCTTGCATATTTCTGCACTTAGTAAACCATCAAACATGAAGTCAACTTTCAACTCGCACACAAAAGAGTCAAGCTATGACTATGTCACCTGGAATCTTCTTTTGGCAAAGCATCACATCTCAATTATATCATTTCATAGCACTTACTCACAGCTGCATAGATTAAACACGCATCTTCCATACAGATCAATCACATGACATGAAGTGCAGTTACTTCCTAAGAAATATCCTGGAGTTGTTTTGCTGTAAGGCACGAGCAACACGTTTCTCTACTTATGTTTTACTTAACTGTTCAGAAATGTTTGCAAAAGCCTCAACCACAGCCATGTCAGTATGTCCTTGGTGAGCTCCTTATAAGTTATGCAGGGATCTAAATAAACATTAGAAAGCCTGAGTAAAAATGGCTGTAGTTTCATTTGGATGTGTGTTAGTAGCGGATTGTGTTACGAGTAATTGGTTCCCGGTCCGTGCAGTCATGCTCAAGTTCAAGTTGATTAAAAAAAGGCAGGATGTTGTGTATAGATGTGTGATTTTTGTTTACTCCAATCAATAAAATGTATTATTTTCAAATTTGCTTAAACCTGCTAATTAATCTGGTCTGTTTTTTTTTTTTTTGATGGTGACAAAAATAACTGTACTTTCAGAATTCAACATAAGTGTCAAATGATAGCCACCCCTTTATATTTTCACCTTTCATTTTTTCCCCTTTTACTAGTTTCCTGCGTTCACACCAAGCACAAAGACCACGACCCTTGAGACAGAAGCCATAACATAGTACAATTTGTACGTGACATCCTGATACAATAAAAACACAGCAGGCATCAAATGTCAGTTTAAAAAAAAATTTAAATATGAAAACAAAAGATGGTGTGTGCGTCACCTCACATGTGACAACTTTATTCTTGGCAAGTGTAATGGTTTTACACATTAGCTCTAATGCATGAATCCAGGCTCTCTCTCTCTCTCTCTCTCTCACACACACACACACACACACAAATTAGAATTTGCCACTGTCACTTGTCACATCTGTCTGTGTCTATTTAATGTGACACATATCTACAATAAAGTACCAAAAAACTGATACACAAGTCATATATCTGGCACTCCTCTTAGAGGCATTTACATTTAAGGCATTTGGCTGACGCTTTTATCCAGAGCAACTTACAAGGTTACTGGTACTACAGGTAGGCCACGTAGTGTTAGGAGTCTTGCCCAAGGAACCTTATTGGTGTAGCACAGACTGGCTGCCCAGACTGGGAATCAAACCCAGGTCTCTCACTTGGGAGTCAATGATGTTACCACTGTACCACACCAACCTACACAAGCTTGGTATAGGAATTGCTATAGAATTTTTGTGTTCCATAACATTGAGATCTGGTGACTTAGAATGGCAAAATTCCAAACTCAGATGAGTGTTCCTCTAATTATTTTTATTGTCTCTAGATGTGTTTGGCAGTGCGAAGAGACTAAACCAATCAGAATAAATGCAGGACATGAACGGGTGTAACTCGTTAAAAAGGAGACCCACATTGCGTTCACCTGTCAGAGAGGTTTGTAGAAGTACCAGAAGTCCCATTGAATGGCAGCTAACCAAACCCCTTACCCTTATGGAGCTGTATCAGTTTTTCTGGCACTTTAGAGTATATCCATATCTGTTTTCTGTAGGTGAACCTAAAGTGGGTGATGCCTGAAGCAGATAATTCTTTTTTAACGTGGGCTTTGTTTGTCCTGCGGCTGGATCTCTCGCATGCAAGGGGAAAAAAACCCCGCCTTGTGTATTATTCTGGCTTCATCCCACAGGATCACTGTATCAATGCAGACCTCTAGTCTCAACCAGATGCCCCAGCAAGTGTCCTGAAAACTGGGGGAAAATAGTGCACCTCCTATTCATATCCGTATTTGTATCCATTTAGAGCATGTTATCTGTTCATTCTGAATAATACCTTTTCGTATTCGGTTACATCCCTAACACAAGTGTATAAAAAGGCGTCAAGTTACTTTACACTTACTTACCCTTACTCCCTGTTCTCTGGGCTATTAATAGTCACAGCAAAGCAAAAACTGCCACTCGAATGGACAAATTATTTTGGTTTTCTTGGCCTGCCCCAAACGACTTCACGAGTCTAAATGACATCGATGAGAAATTTCTCCTGGAATAAGTCACACTTGGTGCATACCGACAAAGAAAAACAGTCAAAATCAGTCTTTATAATGCATGGAGAAAAGGTGACACGTCCACTCGACACTTCACAGTTCTCATGGGGTTTTGTGCTATGGGAATAATAGATCGTCTCATTTAATGTAAACACGGAAAGGAACCTTCATAGATGTATATATGTCGAGGCACAGGTCGGTTCCATGTCTGAGATTTGTCTGGCTCAGCGCTGCTCCCAGTACAATTTGTGAGCAAATCCTTTTCACCAGTTTATATTACCACCTCTATTTTGCAACAAAGGGCCATTGTACTGTCAATTAACTCACATTAAATGAGTAGGGAAACACATGGCTCAGAAAAACTGCAGAGTCCATTGTGGTTCTGTTTAGGAATGTCAACAAATCATAATCCTTGCTGGCTTTGTAATGACTGTGGGTTTGCAGGAGCAATTGGACTAAAATGACTGTGATACTGGATACTGGATATGAAGTGGCATTGGTAATAATAGGGTCTAGCCATATCTGATGACCCGTTTCAAAATCGCAGAGGATTTCTTGTACATAAAGATCGAGTTAGGGCACCAAAACGTTCTCACAGGCCAGTGTTATGATCAGTATAGACACCGTGTTTATAACTGGGATGGACTGCCTTATATGCAGTACTGGCATCCTGTGCAAACTTGTTGCTTTGCCAAGCATCTACTGTAGTCAGTGTCTGATTATATTCAGGCATCTTTACTATGAAGATTCATGATATGCAGATGTGCATGACTTGGGATCCCAAAGAAAGTGTTGATCTTGATACATTTGTAGATTACTCTGTGATAAACACGCACTCTTGGTTTTTTTTTATCTTGTGGTATCTTTTCATATAAGTACTTTAGTGTTAACATACTCTGCTTTTATGCTGTACATACAATAGTGGATAGCGTATATAAGGTTTGTACTTAATACGACTGAAATGGAATACTTGTACTCTTACTCAAATGAAATTAAAATAAAAATACATACTTAATACTCTTTACATTTTCACTTTGACCTTAAAATGACTCAAAAATCCCAGTCATCATGTGTTTCTTTTGTTAAGATGCTATGCTAATCTGTATTCGCCAGTCACATTTACACCAAAATACATATTTACACCTGGGGGCAATTGAATTTATTTCAATTCAAGTTTATTTCATTTACATAGAGCTTTTAACAATGAACATTGTCTGACAAAAAGCTTTACAGAAATATGACATAAATGTTACATTCATAGAAATATTATTCCTTATTATACCTAATGAGCAAGATGGTGGGGGAAGGTGGCAAGGAAAACCTCCCTTAGATGACAACAGACGTAAACCATTGAAAGGAAACAGACTCGATAGCAAACCTATCTGCATCTAGGTGATATCGGATAGTGTGATTATGAACAATCCCTTCTGTGTTCTATATAGAAAAAGCGCAAAAGTGTAACCAGGAAATTCATTATAGTTTTCACATGACGTCTGTTTACACAAATTGGTCAACTGATCACCGATGGACACTTGTTTGTTGGAGTGGATTGCTCAAGGTAAATACAGTCCTAGTTTTCGATTTGACTGACTGCATGTCTTTGGACTGAGGGACATAGGAAAAACATGGGGACTCCACACAAAAAGGACCCTGGTTCCCTGGCCAGTTCATTTTATTTCACTCCTGCATCTGTTACATAAGGAATGAACTTTGTTTGCATTTTGTTTTGTCTGAATCGTGAATGTACTGGCTGTACAGGACAAATCTAGAAGAATCTTCCCCGTTCTGCACCCTGATCTATTCAGTCACTATCTTAAGATCTCAGGTTTCTGAGAACAGAGCAAACTGTCTGCCAGCCAGCACGGTGGGCTTCTCTTGTTAACCTAATCATTATTCATCCATAGATGCTGACAGTGGTTTTGTTCTCCTTAATAAAGTGAAGAACATTTTTCTTAGGAAATACTAATGTTTTGGTAACATGGATGGTTCTTGTATTTCCTCCAGACAACAGAAAGCTAAAGCAACAGCAAACCAATGTGCAAAATTATCTCTTGTACAACAATAAGTCATAATATTAAAATCGCCCACCTAAACAGCTGAAACCACAGCGCTGACCTGTTGAGGCATGGACTCTACAAGACCTCTGAAGGTGTGCTGTGGTATCTGGCACCAAGACTTCAGTAACAGATCCTTCTGTGGTGACAGCCTAGCCTTCACCCTGTGCACATTAGCAAGCCTTGATCCTTTTGCTGGTTCTGGGGTTGTCTTTTATTTAGACCACCTTTGAATTTTTAATTTTTTTTTTGCTTACTAGGAACACCCCAAAAGACCTGATGTTTTGGAAATGCTTCATTCTTATCACCTAATCATCACAATTTGGCACTTGTCAAAGATCCTTACATTTGCCCATTTTTCATGTTTCCAACACACTTACTTTTATAACTGACCATTCATTTACTATCTTATGTATCCTACCCTGTGACAGGTGCCATTGTAATGAGATAATCAATGCATTTTACTTTATTTACATTTACATTTACGGTATTTAGCAGACGCCCTTATCCAGAGCGACTTACAAGAGTGCTTAGTTAAATTCTT
>JAOVVF010000022.1:6915373-6932458 GCA_028565595.1 Duopalatinus emarginatus
AGAATTAAAAGCTAAATTTTATAATCTGGGTAGTAAAGGTTTACTCATTCACATTTCTCAATGTTCACTCTGTTGTTCATATTCTGTTCTGTCTGTTGCTTTTTGTATTTTAAGTCCAAGCCTGTCAAAGTCATCATTAACCTGCATAAGAGGTACCCAGGACACGCGGATTTATACACACTCTACTGCATTCAAACTGACAACTTACATGCTGAATAACATTTAAAAACTGCACCCTGCCAACCCTGGACGTGCCTACGCTGAGGATATGGAAGCTTCAAGATTTCCTCCAGCGTATCCTGACTCATATGAATGATGTAAGTGCTCAAGAAAAGTCTGGAAACGGCGTTACCATGACAAGGAAGCTTCAGTAGTCAACCATTAAAACTGCATCCGGACAACCCAGCCCTTCCCAACCCAACCCATCCCAACCCAACCCAAACCAGCCTAGACGAGCCCAGCTTAGCCAGTGGGTTCCTTCCTTCCTTTCAGAATACATGGAGGTAAAAGGCGCAGGGGGAGCATGATCTATCGTCCCCAATCCTGGCTTACGGAACAAAATGAGGGATTTTCCCTCCCAACCTCTTCCCTGAGGTCAACCCAACACAACGCCACCCTGATAAGTCCGACTTAGCCGGGCACTCGGTAAGGACACATCTTCTTCTGTTAACATAAGCTGCTCATAGACTGGGCAATAAACACCACAGATAGCTCAAGCTCCAGGAGGCTCCAATGTGCCAGACCGTGAACATTACTAGCTGAAGGCTGCTGTGTTTCTGTATACATTAGGGATTTGTCTGCCAGTTGTTGCTTTGGGGATGCTTTGGGAAACATTTTATTGTGTGTAAAATTTTATTGACTTAACTGTAGGCTAACATGAGGTCTGAGAGTGTTAGATTACCTTAGACAGGAAATGTATGTTTGCTGGTTTCTACAAAATACTCCCAGACTTAAATCCCTGCAGAGGATCCACAGTTATTGTTAACTTCCTGTGAGTCATCCACTCTGAACTTTGCACTATATGGCATGTGATTCACGGTGTGCCACTTAAAAAAGGTGCGGTGGATTTGAATACAAGTCGGGATCATGAAGTGATTACATTTGTCTACGTGTGTATTTAATAGTGTTTACTTTTATAGATCAGAAAGAACCAACAGAAGTCGCCTACACATTTTCTGACTTGGACTGGTTCATCTGCTATTGTGCAGTCAAGCTATGCTATTTTTAATGGAGAGGTAGTGGTTAACATTTATGTATTACCTGCTGTAATCTGGAATTCAATCAGGTTTAGTTTGAGAGATAAATAAAGGCCTTTCCATTAAGCACACTGTAAAATCTGTCACTTGGCACTTAAATGCTGTCACTCATCCTTCATTTCGCAGGTAGTGCAACTGACAAACCAGCCCGATTCATGTGGGGCATGACTCTACTTTGTGCTTTGGCATCATGGATTAGATTGATGTGTTTGAGGTTTGTTTTCTCTGCCTTCCCTGCTCTGACATGTGCTCAGAGGAACTGTATTGAGCTTCAGCCATGCCTTAACCAACCAGGGTTTTAAGCTGCCACTAGATATAACAAAACTTCAGGGTTGGATATTTTGTAAAAAAAAGTGTGCACCCTCTACTGTATACATAACCTGTCAAGATTCCATGGGAAAGCATTTAAATACTACGAAGGCCCTAAAGCACATTTTGGAATATTTGGAATATCTGAAACAGCGTATACAGAATTTGGTGTCAGTTTAAACAACTCTGCTTATAAAGTCAGCCTTAAAATTGCAGTTAAAGTAAATATAATATTTATACAAAAGTATACCTAACATGAACATGCATGCGGGTGCGTCTGGGTTAAATTTTCCTGGCTTGTGACTGGTGTTCTGGGTGACACTCTGCAACCTTGACCACGATAAAATGGTTACTGAATATATATGGTCTATGACTTTTACGTCTATGCTGGTCATTTGTAAACTAACCATAGTATTAAATTAAAGAAAGGGCAATAAAACAATAATGATTAAAAAACAATTTAAAGGTTTTAGTTTATACTTGTTTCATGGTGTTCTTTATCATCTTTGCTATAACTATATTCATACTCTCTTCTTTGTGCACCCAAGCTTTTACGTGTTATAAGTTTTTTGGTTTCTTACACAGGTCACATTTTAACGAGCGAGCAGACATAAATGAAGGTGAAAGAATGGGGTCAAGAACAAGCTTGGGTCTTGAAAGAAACCTTGAGAAGGCAGCCATGTAAAAATATTTCTAGTAACCTCTATGGATCTACAAATCATAGTGACTGGGCTTGATACCTAGCCTTATGACTTTACATTGCACAGAGTGCTGCAGTGCAAATATTCTTACTGAATGACAGCCAGACTACATGGAACATCTGTACCTGTTTACTAAATGTAACATACAGGTCGGATCAGCCAGGTGTTTACTGGGTTACACTTACATTATATGTAATCTGATCCAGTTATAGAGGCACTAGCGTTTGTTACGCATTAACCGTCTTACTAAAAACAGACAAGTGCTTATAACACCTTGATTAAATTCCATTAATTAATTAATAAATAAATAAATAAATAAATAAGCAATATTCTTCTGATAAGGCCTCAGCAATTTTTTTCAGCAGTTTTTCCAACTTTAAAATATAAAACCTTGAAGCTGGTTTTAATTTTATGAATGTTAGCTGACGGAAAGCCGTGTGACATTTTATTGCCAGCCTTCCAAAAGTCATGCCTAAACTAGACGTCTCATGACTGACACTGTGGTACAAAGTGAAAATGGTTGTTTAAGTTCAAGTCCTTCTCACACATATTACTGTTTTACATAACAGATTTTTAAACAGCACTGGGTGACCTAATTTTCATACTAAATAAATGAAAAATTAAGTGAAATATGAATAATAAGGTGTGTTTATTTATTAGATTGTGCACATATTACATTAGATATAGCAATAGATTAACAGGAGGATTGTCAAGCAGGTCTACGTTTTTGTATTAGCTCGACTGGTGGCTAATAAAGTAACAGAAGATCGGACAGATGAAAAGATAGCCTGATCCCTGCATGGTATAATCAACTAACAAATGGTACCTACAGGGATTAGGAGCAAAGAGCGGGAAAATAAACTTTCAGTGTTTCATTTTGCCACCTTGTGGACAGAGATTAGTAGTGTATTAGCCAGTTGATGGCTGGCCAAATTGTCAATGTCAGCAGCTAGGAGACGTAATGGGACGATGCATTATTTCACATGATCTTCCACAGTTAGTAACTATTAGAGTATTTAATGTATGCCACAGTTTAGCCCTGCGACAGTCAACAAAGCCTGGCTTTGTCAATTTTGGCTGCAGCGGCAGGGTTCAAGCGACCTACGATTATCCCGTCACGACCCCAGAGCGCCGAAATACAAGATTCACTCTGTGGCATACACGAATTAGGCAACGCTGGCAATACAGTGTATTCATTCTTCCTATCATACCAGGAGAACGGATAAGAATCAAATTATGCAGCAGAATCCAATTTGTCGCCATTGGAGACCCCAGGACCTGTTCAGAGGAATCGGATTGTAACCATATGTTTTCCCCTGAATGTGAATCTGACATGTTATTTAGCCCACTGTTAGTCCATCTGTGCTGTGAAATGTAATAGGTTTTCACAAATAGAGCACATAATGGACCTTTAGCTCCAGCTCCAGTTTAGCTCCAGAAATCAATCACATTTTAACATATCATTTTCATTCAGATCTGGACCGCTTTTGTATGTGGATTAATTGTGAATCAAATGTAGCCCGAACACGCCAGCTCTGTGATATCTGTTCCAGTGCGATTCAACAAAACTTTCACAGACTGCTAACCTAAAAAAATACACAAATGTGATTATGTTAAAACAGACAGGAAAAAACAAATCTGATTTGAGAAGTCCAGCCATCTGTCTCAACGTTGCCTAGGGGAGCAGGTCAAGAATTACTAAAGGGAAATAACTTTTTAAAAAGCTTTTACTCAAAGCACACAGGAATCTCAATGAGTTCGAAACATAAGCAAGACATAATTCAAAGCTTCTGGGAAATGACACACAAGTTAAGTTACTCGAGCAACGTGGTCTGAGAGCTCGAGTTGGAGAACATTAAATCTTTTTTTTTTTTGGTCAGGGGAAAGGTGCACCGAGATGGTTAGCATATGTGGGTGCGCCGTGTGTGGTGTCAAATGAGGAAGCTGCCAGATTAGCATCACCGGCTGCTTTCCAGAGAGAGCTGATCCCAGGTGTTTGCCCATGTGACTGTAGATAAAGCAGACGGTATTAGCACTAATCCTGTCCTGATCTTTGCAGAACACTCCTCTTCCATTTCCTTACTGCTTCTCCACACTCTCTAGACAGGAGAAAGACAATAGCAAACCTTTATCCCTGCCTTTTTTCGCATGTTCTTGATAAAAGTTTAAAAAAAGGACCATTGTCTCATTGATCATAGCTTGTATGTAAATTATTGGTTTAAGTTTGGACATTTGCGATACGTTCTTGAACATCGTTCAGGAACTCTTCAGGTGTTATGTAACTATATAAATTCGCAAACTTTTCTTGAACACAAATTGATTGTGCAAGCTATAATAACAATTTACAATAATGACCTAGGATCTTGAAGAGTGCAACAACAAACAAAATTGCACGATTTTTATTGGATTGAGACTTTGAATCCCAAATATGCCACAGCTATCTATCTGTAGCCAAAAGTTTATTGGCCATGCTCGATAGGAGGCAGGGATGGATTACTTTTGCCTTCTTGTCAGTCACACAATCATGGATGTCTGTGAGCTCATGTATGTGGAAAGGGCAGACAGCTCCTCCGTTTGAGTGGGTTATGCTGCACTGTAATTGTGCATTCGAAGTAGTTTAATAAGATGATTTGGTTGGCTTTCTCGGAGTAAGCATGTGTTCACCCTTACCCTCACCCTCCACTGTTCTGTAGTAGCTGTTCTGTGTTGTTTGTCTGTATTATATGGGTTAATTTGCATATTGCAGATGTCTGTGATATTGGTATTGGAGAGGTTTTTATAGGAGGTAGCATAGTTCCATGATTCAGAGCAGTCAATCCTTTAGTCTAGTACAAAATGTATACAGTATGTACACACATGCACTCCCACACACACATAAAGATCTTTGAATTTGAGCACCTGGCCAGCCGAAGTCCTGTGTTTACTCTGTTTGAACCTGCAGGGTGCCTTTCATTGGCCTATGAATTAGATCCTGGAATATTTCATACAGCCACAGCATTTGGTCCACCATTTGGACCGCTGTATGCGACTGAATAAAATGTGCCATCCATGTGTTTTGCATGTACTGTATTTTCATTCCCTTAAAAAAAAAAAATCTGGGTCTGTTGATGCGTTTCTCTTTTTTTTACGAAGCCATTGTGAAGACAATAGGGCTGGGCTCGTGCAGCTTGGAGATCCAGAAATAATTCACCCACAAATGTTAACATGGTTGACAGTGAATGATAATTACGCTGAGTGAAAGTTTGCACTGAGTGCTGAATAATCATAATGCATTCCGCACAGAGCAATTTTTTACATATGCAGTATGAAGGTAAAATCAACATGTGAGACAGAACGGCTGTCAAAGTTCACCGCACTGCCCCGTCACTGTAATTATAACAACCTAACTTTAATTCATGTTATTTACATAGGCACGTATGTTTACAGTGTAGCGACATTGGACTTTAATTTATTGTTTAATGTGATGTATACAAATTGTTTCGAAAGAAAGAAGGAAAAATTGAACAGAAAGAAGTCAAGTACTGATATCACAAGTGTTCTTGGGTAAATACAGTGATTGTGGTTCATTTTAAGAGCACTGAACCGTGTCAATATAACAGCCTCCGTCTAGATCCGGTGTCTAGAAACAGCATCAAAACAACTAATACCCAAGTACCGTGACCACCACAAACCAAATTCTCTAATCTAGTTCAGGAAAATCTGATTTCTTCAGAAGTACGACTGTAGATTATAGCTTGTTGTGATGGTTGGAGTAAAACGGTGTAAAAGAACAATTACATTCAAGCCCACAGTGTGTTTTGAGCCTCATGAGGTCAGCTGTAACACCAATTACAACCATCTGCAGTGATGAAACTGACAGCCTGCACAGACTCTCTAACACGATCCTAACACGAAAGGTGCTTAATGACAGACATTATGCTGATTTTGCCTTCACATTCAAATCACCATGAGCACGTATCCATGTCCAAAGAGGCAAGTAATTAGCCCTCAGACTGATGTGGGTGGACATGGGGAATTTAAAATTGGAACGCATTTCTAAAAGGAAAATCTTTTTTTTTTTTTTTTCCTGTTGTTAATCCGACTGATGAAAGCATTTGTGTGATTTAGCCTCCCTGTATCGTACAAACATATCAAGCACTTCCTTGGTCCTTTAAAATGCAATCATGAGTCAAACAGCAATTTTCATCTGACAGGAGTGGAACCTGGTGCGATTTTCTGCATTCGTAGCTGCATTTGTTTTGCATTTGTAGCCGATGCGCATTTTGAAATGCTTTTCTGTGTGGTTATAAAGAGTTTCCAACAAGGCATTTTCGCCTGCAGAATTGCCACTCACTGGATGTTTTTCCCCCCGCACCTCTCTGTATAAACTCCAAAGACAGTTGCGTGTGAAACTCCCAGCAGACCACCAGATATTAAATACTCAAGCCCAAGTCTGGCATCAACCACCAAACTTACAGAGATTACATGATCACAGATGATTATATGCACACAGATGTTTAATGTGAATGTGAATGATTACTGTTCATGTGCACACTCAAGAGTCTTCAGTCTGTGTTTGAAGACATCACAAGTCTCAGCTGTTCAGATAGGAATGGACAGTTCAGTAGATCACCTTGGTCCCACTAGAGGAAACAGTGTCTATCTTTCCAGTCTGTTCCTGCCACATGATTGAGTAATTGCATAATTGAACGAAAGAGCACATGTACAGATGTTTAAGGTGACCAATGAGTGTATGTGCTATGTATATGTTCAAAGGATTTTGCACAACATTGAGTTATAACATGCTTAATAATAAGTCTGTGCTTTTATGTAAATTTACCATTAATACAGTAATGTGCTGACATGAATACATTGATATGCTCAAATCAGCTATTTGTATATATATAGCTTTGTTCTATTCCTGTGTTTGCATCTGGTCCCATGACATTGCCTTCCATCACTACAACAGTAATTTTTCCCACACACCGTGCTTTAGTAAATATAGAGTGAATTCCTCTATGTGATAATGTAAACCGTTGGCTCTTAAACTGACTAAAATGTGGCACAGTTTTAGACAGAAAATTTTACCAGAAATGGTTCCTTGATGAGTAAAATGTCTTTTATGGTGGTGTTGTTTTTTTATTTTTATTGCTACGCCACCTGTGCAAGTTCTCCCAATATGGGTGGTTGGTGTGGTACAGCGGTAACATCATGAGCTCCCATGTGAGAGACCTGGGTTCAATTCCCGGTCTGGGCAGCCAGTCTGTGCTACACCAATAAGGGTCATTGGGCAAGACTCCGAACACTACATGGGCCTACCTGTAATACCAGTAACTTTGTAAGTCGCTCTGGATAAGAGCGTCTGCTAAATGCCACAAATGTAAATGGTACCCTGCGATGCACTGGCACCCTGTCCAGGGAATATACCTGCTTTATGCCCAGTGGAGGTGGACTCTGGACAAACCATGACCCTGACGGACTGGGTTCATATGACATTGTGTAACCTCCATCTATTATTGATTGTGGTTGGTGTGGTACAGTGGTAACATCATTGGCTCCCATGTGAGAGACCTGGGTTTGAATCCCGGTCTGGACAGCTAGTCTGTGCTACACCAATAAGGGTCCCTGGGCAAGACTCCTTACACTACGTTGGCCTCCTGTAATAGCAGTAATCTTGTAAGTCGCTCTGGATAAGAGTGTCTGCCAAATGCCGTAAATGTAAATGTGAAAATGGGTTTCATTAGCGTTCCTACCTACCAAAAACATGCTGCTAGTTAGACAAAATAGCGACTGGATTCAGTGTCAACTTGACCATGATCTAGAAAGTGGTGACTAAAGATGAAGGCATGAATTTCTAGATATTTGTTTTTGAACTATTTGTAACTTTCAGATTTTTTTTTTGTATTTACGTTTGTAGAACGTGTATGATTTTTTATTACCATTATATCATGCTGTTGCTGGAACACGTCTTACATGATTACATAGTAGTGCTGAGTTATTCTTAAATAGTTGTTTATTAAATTAGCTTAAATCGTACTTGTATTTCTGATTTTTTCACTTTCATTTCTTAATTTTAACTCAGTACCCCTAAGGGTACATGCACATGATCAAGTCTCTTGTAGTATGTTTTTTTTAATATGACTTAACTGCAGGAATCACTCTTTAAATGTCTGTGGCTTTTTACAACCGTACTATACTGTAATCACATCATTTTGGCTGTGGGTTGTTAAACATTAGGTAGGGAAGCACTTACAAGATATATCAAGATCTTCAATCTCTTGGCAGCGCCAATCCAAACAGATGATTTAGTGATGAAGCTAGGTGTCCTATCCTTTTACAGCCAACTTTACTTTATCTTAACTTCAGCTTCTAGGATCATCTTCTACTCTCACTGATCTGCTATCGTCAGTTTGTGTACACAGAGCAGTTAATTACAATACTAATATAAGAACATAAACACCTATTAACACCTGGTGCCCCGTAATGTTCCAAGCTTTATACATTGCAAAGAAAGTGCTTTAAGGTGTCTGTGGTGGTGGTGGTGGTGGTGTTGGCGATGTAGATAAACAAGCAATCAATCAGTCTTAGTGTTTGATTATTCATCCTGCAATCAAGTTAGAAAATAAAAGAGCAGAAAATGATTATTAGATGTTTGTGTTAAGGACAAGACGCTGGCTAATATGTGCCATTTTTAGAGAGGTTTATTGACATTAAGACATTATGCAATCTGGCTTAATGGGGATCTGGGAAAAGAAATACTTAAGTGCTTGGCTGAATGATTAAATAATTATAAAATAATAATTTATCTTAAAGTGTGAGAAACAGAGATTAAAAGCCTGCCAAAATAGTACTACATTTTTCAGCCTCAGAATAGACAAGATTCAGTGCTGTAGCTTATTGAGCTTATTACCAAATCCAAAACACACAGAAGAGGAGATAAAAATGGGTCCAAAATTGGAGCATGTTTCTCATTAATGGAGATAAGTGTCCCAAGAATTTTTTTAAAGCAACCATCATCATGTCTGACACCGAATGTTGCATGTGACAGAGACTAGAATAAATAACTATCGTGATTTTGTGTGGTGAAGAAATAGCAGATATTGTTTTTCAGATTATATTCAAGACTTCCAAACCTAAGGCTACTTTTATCCAGGTCATCTTATCAACAAAAAAAGTGACCGGCTCTCTGCAGTCAGGCCAACAAGCTAATAGCAAGCAGGGATTATATATTATATTATATTATCTAACTGGCCACATTAATAGGTACCCATGCAAATTTCATCTAAATATTTAATCAGCAAATTCATGTGGCAGCAACATAAGAGCTTTAGTTCATTTTACATCATTTTACAACAGAAAAACAACCAGGCAGCATTTGTCCAGATGTTGTGAGTTCTTGTGCACAATTTAGCCTAAAATTCCTGTTCTTTTCCGACAGCAGTGGAGTATAATGTGGTCTTCTGCTGCTGTAGCAGGTTTGAAAGTGAACTATTTTGCCTTACTGTGTTTGCACACAGAAGGAATGTGTCCTCCACATTTAACCCATCCATGCAGTGAAACACACACACACCAGTGAACACTAGCGGGCAGTGAACACACTTGCCCAGAGCAGGAGGGGGGGCAGCCCCAAACCACGGCACCCGGGGAGCAGTTAGGGGAGTTAGGTGCCTTGCTCAAGGGCACCTCAGTTGTGTCTTGCCCTGGGTGGGGATCGAACCCGCAACCTCCCGGTCACGAGACCGGTTCCCTAACCACTAGGCCACGGCTGCCCCCCCATGATGTTGTTATGATGAGTTCTGAGATGTGTTTTCTGCTCATCATGGATGTACAAAATAGTTATTTGAGCTACTGTAGCCTTCATACCAGCTTACTGTATCTGCTTTTAGTAAAAATCCCAGCAGCTCCTGAAATGATTAAATCAACTCATCTGGTACCAACGATCATGCCGTGATCATTGTCACTGTGAATATATTTTTCTTCAAATTGATGTTTAACGTAAATGATCAGTGATAATTCATGTGAAGACTGAAAATTTTTCAGTCTGTATTTGACGACAGCACAAGGTCAAACAGCCATGTACAGTAGCACGCTGATTTCCCTTGTTTCTTACCACTAATGCGGTAAGGATGACCTTGTGATTCTTCCGTCCTTCAAAAGCGTCTGCTGTTAAAGTATTTGTCCAAAAAAAAGAGCTGCCCTTCTCTATATGGCATACCCATTTCTAGACCTCCATCAACCAAGGCTAAACAGCTCATACTTCACAACCCATAGAGACCACCACACAGCAAGTGTGCCAAAACACTTTACTGTGCAGCCCGTCTGGATTTGTTCTTAGACGCTAAACATCTCCCACTTCCTGATCTGGGAAAATGTTCTTCCCCGGCTGATCATGGAAGACAATACACTGGGTAGAAGACCACTATTTGTAGGGGGGTAATACGAGTACAATATTACACAGGCAACTTGAATGGGACTGATGATGTATATTATCATATGAACTTGTGTACTAAAGCAACAGGAGGAGCAGTCATGCTAGCAGAACAAACACATAGCTAAGGGAAAGCGATGTCTTTTGTTATGCCAGTCATCATTTTCACACACACACGCTCACACACCTACACACACGCACAGTCATGTCAACAGGAATAACTATGTTTGTCAGGCCAAATCTGCTCCCATTCACTGAATCAACAGTTTCATAAGACACAGACGGACTGCGTTGGGTTTTCACTTTCACAAATACTGAGGCTGAATGTTTGGACATGCTTGTAAATACTGATGTGGGGTCCCCACCCTTGGCGGATGTTCTACGCCCTCTTCAAAACTGAGAAAGGATCACATAAAGAGTATAGTACGACCTATGGCATCAAAAGAAACAAGAAAACCCTCTTGGCATTCATCTAGAGCAAATAGAGAAGGGTACAGTAGTGATGAAAAGCGAGACACAAATACGACATAAAAGGGAAAAAAAATGCAAATGGGGAAAAAAAGAGTGACTCATTTCTCAAAAATTATAATGAGCACAAAAACCTATTAGCGCTAATCTATTAGTGAAAAAGGCAAAAAAAAAAATCCTTTTATTGCCAATTGACAGTCGTCAAGGTCACTGATATCTTGAACCTTTAGCAACAAGTAAGAGCGCTCTTCAGTAAACAACAGAAGTTCAGCTATAGATCCAAATGGTAATTCCTAGCATCTCAATGGTATCACATGATATCCCCTGAAGGGAAACAGTTTAGCATTGTGTTGGCCTTGGCTGTATATAACGATACCCTAACGTCTGATCTTCTGTTCTTTTGTCTTGTAGAGTTTCAATGCTCCACGGTGTTCTAAGATGAAGTTATGGAAAAAGGCCATTTTTGCCTTTATACTTCTTAGTGCTGCTGTTACTCTTGTGCTCATCATAACAATGATACCTGCTGGGTCAATCATTCCCTGGGCCTCCGCTGTGTCTGTATATCCTTCAACAATAGCACTGTCACCACTATTGTTATCATCATCATCGTCGTCGTCGTCGTCTTCGTCATCTTCGCCCAAAGTGACCGGTCATCGGCGGGTGGCCAGAGCATCTGAGGAGGGTTCCCTTCTATCTGAATGTAAGATAAACACATACTACTCTCCTGTGGATTAGTTGGCCTAAAAATAAAGTGATGGGGGTGGATTAGTGTACAGAGGTTCATACGGGTTCATTTACACATCTCACTCACATCACAACTCATGTGTCAGGTCCCAGGAGCCTGAGCCAGATTTTAGGGAGATAAAAGAGCCATAATCAGGCCGATTATAAACTGACGGTGAGATGTCAAACATTAATAAGCGCATTAGAGTTTCAATTCCAAGAAGTTATCCAGTTAAAATCCACACATGTAGATAATCAGTAAAAAAAAAAAAAAAAGAGTTTACTTTAGTGTACTTTCATTTGGTTTTAAATTATTTTAATGTCAGCGAACCAAAAAATTGTATACAATTACTTATCCCTAAAGCTTCGTGTTGCTGAACAATTTCAATTCTAATAAGCAAAAGATGTCAGTCAAGAGGTTATTGTGAAAAAGTATTTTAAAGGTAGACATAATCCCTCTTTACATGTTTCCCCAAAGTGTTGAATCCAAGCCAAAAGCATGTCAGCACTGGTCTAGAGCACAGACACATGTGCCTTCCCATAGATGATCATTTCTTTTCAAATGTTTTTGTTTATACTTTTTTTCTTTCAGTTTCCTACCTGTTTCAGAGCTTCACTGAAGGTGAGCTGCAGAGGGTCATCAGTTCACTGGTGGATAAGAAAGTTGGGAGAAGGACAAAGCGGGCGAAAAGCAGAGCTGGATGCTCGTTGCACCACGTGGTGCTAACTGTGAGCGAGCTGGGCCTCGGCTACGAAAGCGACGAGATTGTGCAATTCGGTTACTGCAGAGGGAAGTGCAGCAGACACCCCAGCCACTACGACATGGTCCTGAAAAAAGTGCTCCTACACAAGGACTCCAAAAAAGACATTACAACCAAAGAGGGCACTGCAAAAACAGAGAGCATTCAATACAGCCCCTGCTGTCGGCCCATCAAATACGATAACATGTCTTTCTTAGGCAACAATGGAAAGTACTTCACCATTAAGCACGTGTCAGCCAGGACGTGTGTTTGCGTTTGAGGCTGCAGGGTTCACCAAGAGGATTGAAAAAAAAAATAATACAGCCATGGAGTTATCTGAGCGATTAGATGTATGTATGGATGAGGGCTTCAGAATGAGGATAGTGTAAACTATGTGGAAGTGGAGTGTGAAAACTCACTTGGAAAATCCATACCGAATCAATCCTTTTTTTAAGATTGTGTCTGACCCTTAGTGAAGAAGGTAGGAAGATGAAAGTTTAATGATTATGCTTGGAAGGGTTTCTGAAGCAGAAAGAGAGAGAGAGAGAAAGAGAGAGAGAGATTGGACAGCTACCTTCAGTGGTAAGACACAACACTGGCCTTTTAATAAAAACATGAAACTGTTACCGAGTTATTGCTTGGCAACTGCAATATTGAAAATACTGATTCATTTTAAAATAGAAATTCCCATACGGACTAAAGCAGTATAGAAAAAATGTTTTATTTTGTTTATTTTTTTTGTAACAAATATTATGTGTATATTCAAGTATGAAGTTATCCACAGCTACCTCATTTGTATTTGGTTACAGAAATATGCATCACACAAATTCAGCTTGTGGTCAATTATTCTTTGATACAAATGTGTAAACATATAATCGTCTCAGGTCAAATACTGTAAATAACAGCATGCTTTGTTACTTGAAGTGAAAAACCCATCAACTCGCACCCTCATTTCACTTACTCTTGTCAGGAGTCCAGGTTCTATTCATTTCATGTCTCTTTTTCCATGAATCTTTTTTTTTTCCATGACATTTTTATTTGTAGTAATAGGTATAGGTAGAAAAGTGTGTTATTAAAAATAAGTTGTCTGTATTATCTGTCATATATTAATTCTGACAAATGTGCTGCTTTTGCTAGACTGTTGTTACCCAAAAGAGTGTGGCTCGCT
This sequence comes from Duopalatinus emarginatus, assembly GCA_028565595.1. Lineage (NCBI taxonomy): Eukaryota > Metazoa > Chordata > Actinopteri > Siluriformes > Pimelodidae > Duopalatinus > Duopalatinus emarginatus. Next base: position 6,929,146 of record JAOVVF010000022.1, read on the forward strand.
TATACCTTAAAAGGCTCATGATTCTTAAAGATTGTGCTCTAGTACATCCAATGGGTTAAGAAAGACTTGTGCCTGTTGGATTGCCCCACACTGTACACAGCATTAACATCTAATTCCCTTTAAGTCAAATCAGCCATAAATAACCAAACAGAACAGTTAGATAACCTCCACAATACAGTTTTTTACCCCTACAGGTTGCTGAAAGGTTTGTTAAATTATATACAGGAGGTAATTAAGCACAACCACAGACAGATCGTGCCTGAATTATATACAGTACCATCAAGCACTAAACACATCCTGCCATAAAATCTAATGGACTTACTGTGAACACAAGGCAATAGCAGCTGAAGGAACATGCAGTCTTGTAGTTGCACCAGACGGAGGTAGATCTGCCTATAAAACAACCAAAAAAGCAAAATGTCTGGAGGTTTCAGCTGATGGAAAATACATTATTTGGGTTAGAAACGTAATCTACGCATGGTTAAGGGTGTGTTTATATTTGTAGTTCAGGTCCCTTGGTTCAGATCAAACATGAAAATGTTGCACTGGTGTATTTTAGTCCAGGTTGTATGTTTGGTTAGTGTTCATACTCACAATTTTACAACACCGACATTTTATCTTCTCATTGCTCCAAGTTTTGCTCATTTTCTGTTTTTTTTTTTTTTAGGTGCCTTTGGTTTGTATTGTGTTCATAAACATTCTGAAACTAACTGCACCAGAATTAGTTTAGAAACAGACCCCCACCTACAGGCTCAGTCCAACCTATTTAGTCCACAATAGACTTTGAAAGACAGTGTTCATACTTAATGTAATGCATAAGTAATGCATAACGATCAGAACATTCACACCAGGGTTGGTTTTAATCAAACTAATGCTAACAAATATAAACACACCCTAAAAAATAAGATCATCAATGAAGGCTAATAAGATTTACATCTTTTTACATTTTACAAATCGTTTTGGAAATTGCAAATATTATAGATTCATCATTAAAGGAAAGTTTTCAAAACACCAACCTTATGTGGAATGTGATGCAACAGGAATTCAATAAACATATATCATATTGCAACTCATAGATAATACCATATATGCTAATATATTTATATTTTGTATTTCCTTCAAATACTGTACATTGGTTTCACATGCTGTCCAGAGGGTGATGCTTTATTTTTGGTTAATTCTGTCCATTATTGCTGGAATGGATTGTTTCTTAGCCTGAATTGTAGGTTTGTGTTTTGTTTCATTTCAATCTGTGTACCTCTGTGTAAAGATGACCCGAAAGATGCAGCACTTATTGTGTACAGATCTCCCCATGTTACCAATTTACAGATTTTTGCAGCGTTGGACCTTTTATATACCAGCAGCGGAAATGTTGATGCAGTGCATCTTTGATGTGAATAATCAATATTTATTGGACAGTGGTGTGCATATTTATTTAGATATTTTACTCGAAAGGGAGATATTGACTTATTTATTTTTTAAAGAACAGCTTGTGCCAAATGTATTTTCTAACAAATCCACTATTCCTAAGTAACTGCTGAATAAACGTACTCAGCTTTACAAGAAACAATGCATATTTTCCTTTTCTTCGCATTTACACCCTAATGTTCCTTCTCTGTTCCTGAAGATCGCAAACTGATGGTCGACTGCGTCATCCCTAACGATAAAATAATAAACATGGCCTGAATGACTATGCTGAGCCCAACTCTTTGCAAGTAGACTGTTGAAGAGAACCGATAACAAAGCCCTTTTTTTTTTTTTTTTTTTTTTTAAAAGTAGCTTGTCCTAGATTATATTGAGTAGCTCTTCCAAGGTGGTCTTTAGTGTCTGAGTGAAGCCAGATGCATTAGTGAACACCTTCATTAGTATGCTCATTACATCAGCTGCAAAATGTCCAGTTGGACTATATATCCTTTTTCCCCCCTTCGAGATCCCAACTCGAACAAAAGCTGTTTTTTTCAGTGGGGAAGATGTTTGTACAACCACAAGTAGCTCATCCATCAAGCATAAGATGAGTTCATACAACAGTTAAAAAAAAAAAAAAAAGTATTACAACATACTCTTTGTTGAAACATGCTTGTAAATACAACCATAGCCCTCCGCAATAAACAATTACCATAGTGAGGAAACTATGTCTGCTCTGTTGTGTGCTCACACTGCATAAGCTAACACATTTAACACGTTTAGCAACCTCTACTTACCACCAGAGTCTTGCTGTAGCTAGCAAATAACATAGTATGCGCTCGAATTACCATCAAGATACGAACTACCTGTAAAACAAACAGCACGGTGGAATTTTCCTGAAAATGGCCCACAGCTCTTGAAAAGCTTGGGCAACTTTATTGTCTGTGTTGATTCATGCTCTACACATGAAACCAATTATTAGCACCAGAAACACCTCACCAGGGGTCATGGCACTTATACAATCAAACCATTACCACAACTGAGCCACCTGAATTTCCACAGCACTCCGTCACCCACCATTTAATCTTCTATAATGAGTTTCCTAATGAGAATGTCTTTCACCAGGTTTCAGACGCTTTACTGAACTGAAAGTCTGAAGGAAAGACTGGGGGGATATATGGATGCTGATGACAGGCAGGTTTTTACCGCATACTCAAACTACATGGCATGTCTAACATAACATTTGCTAATGTATTTTTAATACGTTAAGTTGTCTGCATAGCAGAGATGTAAAAAATTGAAATAATGTATGCACATTTCTAGTGTGGAAACATCCATGCAGTGAGCGTTTCCCACCTCGTCATTCATCTCATTGAATTTGTAGCATCACGCATAGCACCTTAAGTTAATGACTAACCCAACAGGCTGGCGCCAAGAAGTTAGCAACAAATCTTTCTGTTGATCTCTGGGATGGGACCAGACAGGCCAGCCTTTGCCCACACACATCATGGGGACCTAGACCTACCCTGTTGACGGTAACCAACTGTCCTACTTTTAAACACTTTTGGTAGGTACTATCCACTGCATACCTGGAACACCCCACAAGACCTGTTCTTTCGTAGATGATCTGACCCAATCATCTAGCCATCACCATTGGTGATTCATGAAGTGATTAACATATATAATATATTAGGGAGCAAGTAACAGTCTGTTCTCAAAGTTGATGTGTTGGAAGCAGGAAAAATGGGCAAGTGTAAAGATCTGAACATTTTTGACAAGGGCCAGACAGTAATAAGTACCTACGAAAAGTGTCGCAACAAAGGACAACAGGTAAGAAAGTGAACTATTTTGCCTTACTGTGTTTTGCACACAGAAGGAATGTGACCTCCGCATTTAACCCATCTGTGCA
>JAOVVF010000022.1:6948597-6963435 GCA_028565595.1 Duopalatinus emarginatus
ACTAAAAGAGCTATAACTCTTTGAACATATAAAGGTTTTGAGATTTTTTTTTAGTTTTTCTGGTAGTATTATGGTTATAGTACACTAAGCTTCAGTATTATTGGCACCCCATGAAAACCTTTTCTGAGAACTGACCAAAAGCTATAGGAACTTTGACCAGATCAGTCAAAAATACACATTTGTGGTAACAAACACTGTATTCTGGGTCTCATTAAGCAGACTGTACATAAGACTGTTGGCATATAAAGTACTGAGTGCAGGCATGCCAATATGATTCTCTAATAGTTTGAGTTTCAGTGTGAAGCCAAGCTAATTAATCATTTTTTTATGTTCAGAACAAAGGAAATCAAATTTCAAATACACATTTGCACGGAAAATGAGAAACGCTCATGTCAAATCGATACACATGAAAGTGCAGGATTTCTACTTCAATGTACAATTAATTTGAGTAGCAGTCCAAGTTTTTAGGTAGCAGTCTTTGCTGTCATCTAGCCATGGAGTATTCTAGGTCCCTACCTCGCACATGGAGTATGAAACCAGTGATACTTATTTTAAGGTTTCGTTTTTAGTTTATCATGCAGCCCTCTGCCAGTTCAAAAAATAAATTCCCCATCACTGGTACTAGGAAATGACTTTGTAATGGCAGAATGAACATCTGCTGTTTGGTGTAAAAGATGACTATTAATAAACAAAAGGTGTTGCATCAATGAAACACTTGACAAGAAACCTATAAATACACCATTTCCTGATGGTTAATTTAATCGTTCAAGATTTTTCAACTTGCTCTCAACACATGGAAAGAGTAAGTCTTACCTGCACTCGGCGCTTGACCATGTATCAGAGTTGGAGGTTTCAACCGAAATCCAACTGGCTTTTCCTCTAAATGGGTCGGAGCAAGAAAGAAGCAGAAAAAAAACAGGGTTAGGTCGGTTTGGCTGTCTTTTTTTCTCCGTTTATCCTACAAGAGAGTCCCATTTTACCACTTCCTAGACAATTCTCTTACCCAAAAGAAAAAAAAAAGGCTTTGGGGCCAAGAAACCTACTTCAGCACATTCCTGCGCTCTCAGAAATGGTAACAGGGCATATTTTGTTTATCTGCCTTTTTGACTGTTCAGAGAAGAGAAACAGAAAGCTTATATTCCTCTTATATTCCTCTCTACTTTTCCGTTTCTCCAATTAACACATGTTCTGGGTGTTGTGCAAACATGATAAAGCACGTTACAGTTAATGTAATAAACATGGGTCATGCCCAGACAAGTAGTGATGTTCTGATCCACAAGTTTAAAAATCCACACTGAACTGTCGACACAGATACAGATTCCAACACAAGAACTCTTTTTACTTTTATATTAACTATTATTATTGCTGGCATTGTGTTTAAGGTTACATCATAAGGGTGAATTATACACATCTCATTAGAAGAGCAAAAACACACACAATGCATTCCAAAATTTGTCACACTTCACATATAAACAGCTAACAGCACTTTCATTCCAATTAGATGTCAGAGATGCAAAACTAAAATAAATATCAAAAACATTTATATTATGTTAAACACAACCACAAGCTCAGCTACGTCATTGAAATGGGTCCGGTGTGAGAACAATAGTGCGGAAACTGTGTAAGGCTTGACAATTAATCTTTAACAAAGTGAAAAAACTGCAGAACAATAAACACATTACAAGTAGTTGTCTTGCTCTTATGCATTTTTTTAGACTAAAATACCTGCAAATAACCGACATTTTTGTCAAACCAAAAGCTAACCACTCACTCACCCAAAGAAGTTGTTGCCAGTTTATGTTAACATGTGGTATGGAATCTGGATCAATGACGTCTCATGTTATGTTATAGCGGGTACTTGGTTTACTGCTTGCTGCAGACTGTAATCTATTCGGGTAAGTAAATCCGCCTTGTCCATCTAATCTCCGTGGAGTGAATGACCTCAATATCGAGCCCAATACAAATATCGGCTCGGATCTACTGACAACTATTGAGATGACTTCATAATCTACATATTCTCTTTGCTACATAAAACTAGCTTTGAAAGTAAAAAAAAGGCACCTTGCACAATTGAATCAATAGAAAATATGCAATCAAAGATAGGTAGCATACAAAAATAAAAAGCAAAAAAGTAACAGAGCCTAAAGTAAATATTAACATTGTGTCTGGCTGCAGTGAAACCTCTGTTAGCTTTTTGATTGCCACATAAAAATTCAAAAAGTCTTTTTACAAATATGCTGCATCAATTGCAGACAGCCAGAACCATCTTTCTGTGAATATGAATAGCTGACTGGAAGGACTAGACAGGGATTTAATCCTGGCACCGTGCTTGCATTGTTTACGTGATAAAGATGAGACGATTGACAGTCGTTTTTGGCTCGTTTAAGGGCAGAGCGCAGTTAAAGCCAATAGATTCAAGTGGCTTATATATTACAATGAACCTTATTGCATTTTGTCAAATCCCTTAGGAAGAAAAAGAAGCCGAAGCTTTTATGCGCTGTGCAGCACAATGAAATTCTTTTCTTTGCATATTCCAGCTTGTTAGGACGTTGAGAATATACCCAGGAAACCGCAACCCTAGAACAGAGAGGGTAAATGCCTTGCTCAAGGACCCAACACTGGTAGCTTGGTGCTGAGATTTGAACCCCAAACTTAGCTTTAACTGCTGAGCCACCTGGATATAGGCTATGTAGTGTGAAAAGGTTTGGGCTGTATGCGGGGAGTAAATAAGTGTTGCTCTACAGTAACGATTTCACTGAAAGCACTGATTCTTTTCCATAGCCATAGTAAAGCGAATGCGTGTTTTTTTTGTTAAATAATAAAAATGAGAATGTACAACTTGTAAGGGACCCAATTTTAATTCATAAAGTGAATTAAAACTGCTATCATTTCATAGTGACCTAGAATTAGATTAAAACAATGACAAACGGTCTACTAAGTTGAATTAGTTATAGTAATAGGGTAATACGTTCACATGCTTTATTACCTGGCTCTGAGTCCGAGTTGCCTGTTGGAGACTGACAGAAACTTGACGGCATAAACACATTATTCTTGGAAACTGCAGTAAGAGACACACAGAGAGAGCGAGAGAAAGAGAAAGAGAGAGAGAGCGAGAGAGAGAGAGAGAGAGAGAGCGAGAAAGAGAGAGAGAGGAAGAGACAGTGTGACTATGACAGCATGATGAGCCAACCTTTCTGACAGATGGCTGGTTAACAGTTGGCACCGAGCTCAAGTGGCATCAAAATAACACCCAGCTGAAGTGCCAAGTAGTTTGTAGCATTGTAATGAGGAAACAGAACTGAAAAAACTGAAGTGCTTCTTAGTGACAGAACTATATTTGCATTAACATGACATTTACATAAACACACATCAAGACTGTCGGCCAAGCACAAGAGCAAAACATCAAATTACATGAGGAGCTTATTGAGTGTGTTATAGTTGTTGCGTTACCTGAATGCGCAGGTGGGAATTGTGTTAAGGACGAGGTTCTCTCTCTCTTCACTGGAGGACAGTATTCTCCATCCTCCCTGTCTGAGTCTAAAGACAAGACAAATCCATTATAATCCTGAAATGCCTACAGCACTACATTTACTTTTGGCCACCATGTCAAGCTGTGCACAGATTAAATCAGATTTACTTGTAATATCCACCCCCCAGTGGAGTAGTTTGTAATATCTACCTCCACTCTGTACCCCTGGCCCCATCTGTGGATGCTTTTTTACTAATTTGTTTGTTGTGGGCAATCATTTGCTACTTTGAGTTTAATAGATTTTACTATTTTCATCCTTTGTATTCTGACTGCACTTTTCACAGCCAATTCGACTGGAAGGGGTGAAGAATATTTTTGTTACGTTAATGTCACCCATCGAACAAGTCACTGACAACAGAACATCCGTCACATACCTAATACATGTTATCCTTTTTTGTAAAAACAGGTCCATAGCTTATAACACGATGTACTAAGCAACCCTAAAAAAGGCTTGAGATGGAAAATTAAGCAGACGTACCATCCCCGTCTTCTGCACTGGACCCATCAGCAGATCGCTGCAGTGGAGAAAATAAAATAAGCCATGAGAGACATATTAACAACAACAAAATGTCTAATTGCAAGCCTAAGCAATATTGCAATTAAGGTTCCGGATATTATGCTCTTAACCATATTCCGAACATAATAATAATACTGCAATTCATCTTGTTCGCACATGGAAATCAACTGATCACACATTGCTTGTTGCAGATGCTGGTCTTTTTATTTTTGGCTTAAGATTAAAACTACTGGCATGAAAATAGTCCAAGTTTCAAAATATAAAAAGAAGGTAGAGTAAAAACTTAAGGAATATTTTAAGAATGTGGTAAATATTTGGAAAAACCAAGCAAAAACCCTCACATAAATAAAACGGCCAAATATTTCCTGCCTGCAATTAACTAAATCAACTGACTAAGTGCTGCCTTTGTGCCGAGTCCCATACAGTCACTGAGCCAACAGTCAGCTGAATTTGGACCGTACAGTGTGGTGATGGTCCCCCTGCCGGGCCGGTCCATCTTGTCACCATAGTTACGGTTCCACTGCCTGATGAGCTCACAGCTTAAACACCAACACCATCCAAGTCAAAAAATCTTTTCTTTCTTTCTTTCTTTTAGGATCAGACAAAAACAAAACACTTTCACATTGCCCCTTGCTGTTTCCTAACACACTACCTTGTTGGATAGACAGCTTATTGATCCAAAGACCATGAGACACAGACACAGTTCTGGCAATGTATAACAAGCTCTATAGTTGAAAAAATAAATAGTGCTCAATTAAAAATAGTGGCTTTGCACTGAAGTGTGAAAGTGAAAGTAAATTGCTCGGCTGACCACTACGCAGTGGAATTCACCTCTGCTTTTAATAATGTGTTTAATCTGTCTGCATTTAACCAGCTGTGCAGTGAAGCACACAAACACTAGTGAACACACACTAGGAGGCAGTGAGCACACATGCCCAGAGCACTGGGCAAGCCCCTTATCTGCAGTGCCCAGCATGCAGTTGGGGGTTAGGTGCCTTCTGGTCGCAAAGCGGGTTCCTTAACTACAAATCTACAGCTGCCCGTAACATATATAAAATTTAGAAAAGAATGTCACTGTGTGTGTGTCAATTAACCAAATGAATCAATCGAATTCTTACCTACATATTCTCAATAGCTAGCTCATCTCTGGAAACTTAAAGGGTCTATAATAAGGATCACATGTGAAGACTACCAATTAATTAACAATGGAAAAATCCACGTTAAGATTACAATACAATGCCAGCTGAGAAGTAACAGTTGGTTTGTTGTCACATGGAAAGCTCCAGTGTGATGCTTGTCACTTGACACTTGATATCGATGACGATATTGTTAACAATGCAGGCTTTAATTAAAGTCACAGCTTTTCCCATTTGAAATTATTTAACGATTAATAATTGCAAACACACACACAGCAGCCAAGCAATAAGCCATGATTAAAGCACTACAGAGCCCAGTGGAATATAACCACTTCAATAAACCAAATGAACATTACGCTGGATCTGAACTAATGAAAGGTGCTGAGCCACATCAAGGGTACCACGTTAGAAATGTTGACCCAAGATAATATTCATAAAACAAAAAACATTCATCAGACTTAATCTGCATTCAGATGATTAGTGGCAAAAACAGTTTATACTTGCGACTCAATTGTTTTCGTATGGAGGGAGCGCTGGTGCTGCACTAAAGCTCAACCAAATTCAACTTTGACCCGCTTTGCCGCTGACCCTTTCAAAAGCGTGGCAACTGTTTTATATGATGCGGGAAAAGTCACTGTACAAACATGAAGAAGCTGATTCTGACCATTTCCCAGTACTCCAAGCTAAAGGTTGCACCATGGCGCACAAAAAAAAAAAAAAAAAAAAAAAAAAAAAAAAAAAAATACAGCATGGCGACTTGCCACGAGTCAGGCAGGACCACCAGGTTTCTAGGCAGCCTCATCGTGGCTCCGAAGCTCCTTAACAACCCCCTTTTTGATCGGAGAGAAAAGATAAACACACTTTCTTTTCCTCTGGGTCTTTGTTTTCTCCACATAAATCACAGCTTTTTTTGTCCTAAACTCAGACACGTATGGACGGTTTCAAAGATGATAAAGAGGTCACACTGAGCGCCTTGTGATGACGTTTTACCATGCCGCTCAAACACAGCGCTAGGCAAAGCAGCTATTGGCGCCCAGCCGCATGGTGAGTGAAGTGCGAATCATCATAATGCAGCCTTATTTCTCACTTCTGTTTTACCAACCATATTTGTTATGCAAGTCATTATTGCAAAGTAGCTTTACATAAGGCTTCCATGTTGAGACCACAAAGATCTGAAGGCAGATACAACCAGTGAGTGCATCTAGGACTTAAAATGTAAACTCATTATTATTTACATACCTCCCGATACCTACCTTAGAGACAAAAGCTTAAATAAATAATTAAAAATCCACAAAATTAAAATCAGGCCTACCTTCTGTGCCTTGTCCTTTTGAAACACGAATACTGGAGGAGCTATGGCAGGCTTCTCTCCTGAAAAAAAACCAAAACAAAACAAAACAAAAACAAACTGATCATTAGGACAATAAGGTCATTCAACATGCATCAACTGAATATATATAAAGTTTGTAGCTATAACAAGAATCTCAAACATGTAAGATCTGGTGATTTTTTTTTTGTTTTGTTTTGTTTTTACAAAAGGTCGAGAGCGCTGTGTGGGCATGAACAGTTAAATTCACCAGTCTCAGGTGTGTATCAACCTGCTCTTGTCCTCAATCACTCACCATTTCACACTACAAGATTTTAATCATCCATCAGTTGTTTTGTTGACAATCAGTGGGTGCTCAGTATAGTCTCACACACATGAAAGTGAACTATTTACTTATCGTACTTGTGCACAAATTAATGTTACCACCGTGCAGTGAAACAAACAACACACCAGTGAACACTAGAGGGCAGTGAACACACTTGCCCGGAGCGGAGGGCAGCCCCAAAAACACACAGAGCAAGGTTGGGTGCCTTGCTTATGGGCACCTCAGTCATGTTTTGCCCTGTACGGGAATCGAACCCGGTTCACTAACCACTAGGCCACAGCTGCCCCCATATGCTATATCCATCACAGCTATCTTTCACCTGGAGAGATCTCTGCATCAACATGCCTTATGACCAAACCGAATCAAAATAAACATGAGAGCTATCAATCACGTGGCTCTGCGGCAAAAATATGTTAAAAGGGAAATAAGAGAAATAAGGAGGAGAGAAAAAAATCATGTAGCAAGGATTATAAAAACAGGCAGTGAAGACGGTCATTTCTGCAAAAAGGACTGAAGGTACAGTCATGTTTGAATTGTCGTACTTGTTTTTATTTCAGCAGTTCCTTAACAAACATTAGAGTACATCAAGCCAAATAATTTCTCTTAGAAGCATTAATATTGTGCTTACATTTTGCCCTAACCCTCCATTTTGAACAGATTCAGGGATCTGCTACGCATGACTGCAGATGAATTAATTTCTTCTCTGCCTCTCATCGCTGTACTTGCAACTACTTGCAATTAGATTTATCAGGAGAAAATGTTTGATAATGTCAGAGCCCTGCTGATCGCTCTCAGATTTAGAAAATCGCATTGCTAAACTGTTCGCACCGAGGAGGGAGGGGGGATTTAAAGCCCTCGGAATGACCCGTGGTCCTAATAAAACTCTGGCATGGTTGAGAGGGATTAAAAAACACGTCACATTTTGTAAATAAACAAAGACACATGATCAGAATGACTCTATCAGATATTTTTAACTGCAGTAGTAATAGATCTACTGCTGTAACTGCTGTAAATGAAAGATGAAACTTAATGACCAGGGTCAATGTGATTTAAAATACTGGTGTTGTACTCTAAAAGTCCTCTGAAGGTGTTCTGTGGTATCTGGTACCAAGACACTGGCAACAGATCGTCCTGTGGACATTCTGTGATGTCGAACCAGAAGGTCTAGCCTTCGCCCCTGCATATCGGTGAGCCTTGGGCACCCATGAGCCTGTCACTAGTTGACTGGTTATCCTTTTTTGGACTACTTCTAGTGTGTATTAGCCACTGCATACCAGAAACACCCCACACCACCTATTGCTTTGATGATCTGACCCAGTTTTCTAGCCATCACAATTTGGCCCTCTCATAATTCCTCAAAGAATTTACCATGCTATTCAACAGAACCGAGAAAATCACATAGAGCCCCAGTCCCAGCTGAAGAGAAGCAGCCCCAAGGCATAATGCTGCCACCACCATGCTTCACCACAAGTATAGTGTTTAATAGTTTTAAAAGGTTTTCAAAATATTTTGTCCTGGTCACAACACACCACAACACATTTTGCTATATACTTTGGGGTGATTCCCCTTAGGCTTGGACAAAGGGGTATCTCAAATGCTACCCTTTCCCATAGGTCTCATGGCAGACTCCATGGTGTGTTTTCATTTGGACCTTTCGTCAATTGTAGAGGGATGCTGTGTTTTATGGTCACGTTATTGTGGTGTCCAATTTTTCTCTACATGTTGATGGCCTTCACAGTGTTCTCCTGATTGATACCTTTCAACAGCGAGATGCTGTACATGCTTTGCGAACCTTCACTGGAGCACCTAAGCATTGGAACAAAATCATGAAAATCCTACAAGAACAGCTGATGTTTATTTGCGATTAGCCTGAACCATGTTATTGATGACTAGTGTATGACCATTGCCTTGCACATAAATGTGATTAATTCTGAACATTCTTTAAAACAAATGCAAAATCAAAATCTTTTCAGTAAACAGTAACTTCCTCTAGTTATTCTTTTATCTAGTTAAACCTCAAACCAATATCTGGCACTTAAACAATGACATCTAAAAGCAGACAGACGAGTTTGCAACAATGACAGCTTGTCAATCAAATAACCTGCACGCCTACTTCATGTTTACAACATAGCACAGCGCTTTCACAACTATTAATCCATTTGTCTGATTCAGAGTGAAACCGATAGCTCTGGTTCAGCTCCATGCTTCACATATGCTTGAGGGCTGTGTAGGAATGAAGACGTACTTCGGACATTTTCCTTCAGTGATCAACCATACAACGATTAGAAAAGGTCAACAAAGTTTTACTCAAATGAGCAAGCACAGTAAACAGGAAAAAAAATTAAACAACTTAGATAACAGTTCTGCAGTGCTACAGCTCTGTCCATGGGCTAAGTTTGTGCCTTGTGGATCAGTCTGGCAGCTCGAATCTCAAAAAATTCTTTATGCAGCACAAAACACACAGCGTCTTTGGTTTGCTTCTTGCAACTGGTTCAAGTCACTGTCTCACCGAGATTGAACCAAGCTAGAATTGGGCTTGAAGCAAGACCACATCGTTCACAATGGTTGTTTTGGTCTAAGTGAGAATACATATGAATATGATGCATAAATGCGTAAATGAATTGCACAGAGCAGGAACACACACCAGGGTTAAATTGATATGCCTATATTTAAAAACGCATGAGTATATACAGACAGATGTCATATACTTTTATGGAATTTGGCAGACGCTCTTATCCAGAGCCACTTACAAGGCTACTGGTATTACAGTTAGGCCAATGTAGTGTTAGGAGTCTTGCCCAAGGACCCTTAATGGTGAAGCACAGACTGGCTGCCCAGACTGGGAATTTAACCCAGGTCTACAACATGGGAGCCAATGATGTTACCACTGTACCACACCAACAACTGTCATATACACAGATCGACCATAATATTAAAACTGCCTGCCTAAACAGCTCCAAAAGCAGCTTAGACCTGTTGTTGAGACATGGACTCTGCAAGATCTCTGAAGGCAGTTTGTGGTGTCTGTGGCAGACATTAACAACAGATCTTTCTGTGGATCTTTTGCAAGATCAGACCAGATAAGATAGCCTTCACTCCCCATGCACATTAGTGAACCTTAAGCACCCACGAGCCTGTCACAGATTACAAAATGCTAAAATGCTGTAAAACAGCCCATAAGGCATGCTGTTTTGGAGGTGCTCTGACCCAGTCATGTAGACATCATAATCCGGTCTTGATACACTTAATAATTTATCCCACTTCCAACACAACTTCGAAACTAATAAATCTCAGCCACTGACAGGTGCCACTGTAACAAGATAATCAATGCTATGTACTTCAGCTGTCAGTGGGTTTGAGGTGTCAATGTTATGAATGATCAGTGCATGTAGTATTTATTCAAAACCCCCTGATTCGTATTCCAACACTGCACTTCATTTCCTTGTACTTATACTGAGCAATGACAAAGTTGTTTTAAATGTTTTCAGCTTGGCCTGAGCAGTTTAAAAAAATATTACTACAATGCTTGACAAAATTGATATGATATGCAGTAAGTATCACGATAAACATTTTAACGTCTGAGACAATAAAAAAGTGCTGCATAATAAGTAAAAAAAGAAATGTTTGATGACACGCAGTTAAAACTCTACAAAACACTTAACAATACCACTGTAAACCGTAACACTGACAATAGCAGATAAAAACTAATGATTAAAAATAAAACAGAGATTTCAGCTACTTTCACTGAGCTTCACTCAGTCTTAAATTATTCCTTTAAACATTAGAAAGTTATAAATAATTTAACATCATGATGGTGACCCTTTCAGTTAAGTGATAATTTAAGAAAATTATTATATTCACTTCACCCTGAATTCAGTCATGTATGCTCCCTCACCCAACATTTGTTGTTGTTGTTGTTTTTATCTCTGCTCTGAATCACACGGCTATGTGCAGTGTAACTCAGTGTTTTTTTTTTTGTTTGTTTTTTTATTAATCCCCCTAAGAATCTTTTTTATTTTTTTTGCTCTCGACTCTGACTAGGACTAAAATAAGAAATGTTCTTTCACCAGTGTTGCTTTTTTATGCAAACTGCAGACTGAACAGTGTGTACATCCACAGGTTGTGTCACCTAGATACGCACTTACACACTGTTTTGTAAGTAGTTTATGGACATGCTCGGTTTTGCTTCACAATGCACTGCTTCACAATAATTACCCATCACCTCTTTAATAAACACATGGACAGGTTCCAGTCCTGCAAAAGACAAGACTCAACTGAAGGGTCAATGCGCATGGCACAAAACTGTTCCCCCGGGAGCTGTGGATAAAGGAGCTGCCCACTGCTCTGGGCATGTGTCTAACTGCCCCGTAGTGTTCACCAGTGTCTAAATGTGTTAAAAAGTCACTTTCACTTTCCCCGCCGCCGCACACACAGACTTCCCCACCGCTACATACACCGCCTTCCCATCACCGCACTCAGACAGAGTAAATATTAATGCAGCGATACTTTTTTTTTTTTTTGCCTCAGAGTGGCCAGTGCAAAAAAAATTTACTCACCAAGAGGTAATGAATCCTGACTTTTCATTACACTCCAAGTTCACAGCCAGATTTAGCAGCATTAACCATTAAAAACCAAATAACTAATATTACAGACAACTGGCCTGCACACAAGATGCTCATATCTACAAATCGGATGCAGCACTTGTATTGCAACGGCTTGAAGTGATGCATGACTCGAAAGGTGCATTTCCCTGACTGCCCCACCTACGTTAACCTCAAACCACTGCATCTACATAGACTCATGTAGCTGGAGAGCTTTTCTTAGTATTAGTAAGTACAAAGCGTCCTTGTATTCATAACCGTCCTCCCAAACACTTAAGGACTTTAGAGTACCGGTTTCTTAAAATCATCGTCGCTGCAAAAACACCCTTCACAGGAAGCACAGGAAAGCCTGTTAGTGAAAAAAAGTGACTCCTTGACCTCTGTGCTTGTACACAAAAAACTTTATCTACGCATTAAACCCTAGTGAACACACATGCTACGGGGCAGTCAACACGCGTGCCCAGAAAGGTGGCCAACCCTATGCACGGTGCCTGGGGAGCAGTTGAGGGTTAGGTCCTTTGCTCGAGGGGACTTCAGTTGCATCTTGTCGAAAGTGAAAGTGAACTATTTTGCCTTACTGTGTTTGCACACCGAAGGAATGTGACCCATACGTGCAATGAAACACACACCAGTGAACACTAGGGGGCAGTGAACACACTTGCCTGGAGCAGGGGGGGGGGCATCCCCAAAGTTAGGTGCCTTGCTCAAGGGCACCTCAGTCGTTGTGTCTTGCCCTGGGTGGGGATCGAACCTGCGACCTTCTGGTCACGAGACCGGTTCCCTAACCACTAGGCCACGGCTGCCCCCCCGGTGCGGGGATTGAAACTGGGATCACAAGGCTGGTTCTTCAACCAGAAGTCTATTGCTTTTGCAGCTGTAGAGAAGTTACGAGACGTGTGCGAAGTAGAGAGAGAGAGAGAGAGAGAGAGAGAGAGAGAGAGAGAGAGAGAATGATCTAAACTAACCTTTGTGCAAAATGACCTGATTTCATTTATACCCCAGTCTTATAGTGAAAGACAGACAGTCAGAAAGAGAGACAGACAGCATGCACCACATGTTGGACTGCCTGCTTCATCAATTTAATAGTCATCACTATGCCATTCATCACAGCTGGCATTAAACTGATATAAACTCTATTATTTTGTTATTATTATTACAATATTAACACAAAGACAAACACTAAACACAGCTGTCTGGAGGTAGTAAGGACTCAGATCTGTGTATTGGCTTGATTAAGTGCGGATTAATTAATCCAGCTAACGTTAGCAAAGAGCTAAACAAGCCATCCTGTCTGGGTGATGACTCTTATTATAAAATAATTAAATCTAATAAAAGATTCAGGCTTTTTTAAATACACAATAAGAGAAAGAGAGAGAGAGAGAGAGAGAGAGAGAGAGAGAGAGAGAGAGAGATTTACACAAATGGTGTTGATGGTAAAGAGTTGAAATGCCTGTAGTCACTCACACAGACCTGAGATCACCGATTCGTCAGTAAATATTCAAATAAAAGCTATAAAACACCACAGTCATTCACACAGCTGTAAAACACACGACTCGACCCTGTATCAATGAGTCCATGCTTCTTTAAAAAATCCCCTAAAACCAAGTCTCCAGGTGAGAAACTGGTCTAAAAGCCCGTACCCGCCTAAAATCAAAGAAAACAGACAGGCCCGGAACATCCTGAGCTAGCTCCTGAGGAGGCTATTTAACCAGAGCTATATAGCACCTCTGCTAACTCACTTAGCCACAGGCTAATGCTAAACAGGTTAACGGCTAACCATGCTAGCTAAAACAAGCCCACCACGTTAGCAACCGGCTAATTAATCCAACCGGAATCGTACGAATCCAAGTCTAAATTGTGCGAGCCGGTGTTACAAGACACACCCGCATGCTTCTGCACTTCTTAAAGGCGGTTATGTGTTTGTTTTGTGCCTTCATTGCTTCGCCCCATTTGCCTACCTTCGTTTGCCAAGTCCGCCATTTTACTTCTCCGCGCACACCCACAATGCACCGCGGCACACGGGCGTTATTTCTAGCAGAGAAACAAAAGCTGGTCAGAAAAAAAACCCGAGGTTGATTTATTATTATTATTATTCATGTTTTTATACGGTTTCATTATCCAGTAAGATGAATAAAATTTTCCACAGTGCGCTCTCGAGTTTATGTAATCATTTATTACTCAATTTATGACTTTATTTTGCCTTTTTTAAATTTTATTTTATTATTATTTGTCAGCGTGTCAAAGATTTAATCACGTTTAAAGCTTAAAAACAAACAAAAAAAGTTTTCTATTTTATTTTTATGTTTATAAAGAATTTTTATCAGTATCAGTTTTCAAGTTTAAAATGACATATTTCTGAGTCGTGTACCGCTCTTGGTCGCCACTAGGTGGTGCTATTCTGCAACTTTAGTAATACTAACTATGCCTACTGTGCTTATACACTGAGGAACGTGACCTCTGCAGTTAACCTATCCATGTAGTGAAACACACAATAGTGAACACTAGGGGGCAGCCGTGGCCTAGTGGTTAGGGAACCGGTCTCTTGACCGGAAGGTTGTGGGTTTGATCCCTGCCCAAGGCAAGACACGACTGAGGTGCCCTTGAGCAAGGCACCGAAACTCCCCTAACTGCTCCCCGGGCGCCGTGGTTTGGGGCTGCCCCCCGCTCCGGGCAAGTGTGTTCATTGCCCCTTAGTGTTCACTGGTGTGTGTGTGTTTCACTGCACGGATGGGTTAAATGCGGAGGTCACATTCCTCTGTGTGCAAGCACAGTGGGCAAATAGTTCACTTTCATTTTTTTTTTTTTTTAGGGGGCAGTGAACACACTTGCCCAGAGCAGGGGACACCCCCTTATCTGCAGTACCCAGAGAGCAGTTTGGGAGGATTTAGGTGTCTTGCTCAGGGGCACTTCAGTCGTGTCTTGTCTGCTGAAGAAATCAATCCGGTTTCCTCCCACAGTACAAAGACATGCACGTCAGGTTGATCCCCCGTAGGTGTGAGCGTGTGTCTGCTGACAAGAGATCAGGATGCTCTATCAGTACATCGACTCCCATAGAGCACCATGAGTACGGTGAACGCCTGACTGACTCATCCATGTATATACATATACACACACATACAGTACTGTGCAAAAGTCTTAGGCACCCTATATTGTGTTCAGTACAAATTTAGTTATAGACATTTATTTAATTTTATTTTAATTCTGCATTATTGTCTCAGAACAAAAATATTTTGGATTTCCAAAGATGATGATGATGATGATGGTTATAATAATATTAATATTAATAATAATAATAATAATAATAATAATAATAATGACAATAATATTAATAATAATAATAATAATAATAATGACAATAATAATAATAATAATAATAATAATAATAATGACAATAATAATAATA
>JAOVVF010000022.1:6992963-7006663 GCA_028565595.1 Duopalatinus emarginatus
GTCCTCTAGCCTGCACCTTTACTGACTCTGTACTGAAGATTCACTTCAATGACATGCGGAAAACCCGGAGTGGACTTTAATTTTATGTGTTTTCTCCTATCGGTGAAGTGGAATGGATTCTTTCGCGAAGCAACAGAAACAGCGCTGGGTGAACTAATGTTTTATGTTAAACGCGAGGGGGTCCAAACGAAGAATTATTAAATGTGGGGGGGTCTCGTCCCACTCACGTTCAATAGTGGCGACGCCCATGATCAGAGCGTTGGATCTTGAAGATCAGTTTTGGTCCTAAACTCCACCTCCACATTCAAATTAGTTTTTAAAAACTACTGCATCACCCACTTAACACTAGAGACCTTCAGTTCCTTACTTACATGTGTGTACATTTTGTGCTGATGGTTGTAACGCACATAGCCTGAAGTATTACTAAGTGTAACAAAAGATATGTCACTGCAACAAAACCGACCTGCAACATTTCATTAAGACAGTCAGACAGACAGACGGATAAATATATAGATATATAGACATATAGACAGATAGATGTCTATATAATGCCATATTCACAGCAAACAACTGAACAATGTTCAGTGAAAATAAACTATACATGGTTGAAAAAGTAACAGGAAAAATGCAAAATAAAGCAATCATAAAGTTTATCATAAAAAGACTGAAGGCAAAAGAGCTTCTCAGCACACAAACCATTCATTTTTGCTTATACAAGGCTACAAATAATAACAAGTAAAAAGCTGTTAGGGAGCCGAGCCTAAAGAACCGACTTTCTGAAAAGAGCTGAACTTCTCATCGCTGAAGAGCATAACCCTTTCCTGACAACCTAATCACATTTACAGATTCGAGTGTTTACCTTCGGCCAAAGTATACACAGAATGGCAATATTTTTACATGCAGACAGTCAGGATAAACCAATAAATTCTTATCCAATGGTTTCCTGGGAGTAAAACCAGTGGAAACTCAGTATTTTACTACCTATTTGTTTATTATCACATAACAAGAGACTGACTGTCAAAGTTCTGTTTCATAGTTTCATAGACATATATACATTCTTTGAATGAAAAGCATCTATAGAAGCAGTCACAGAGATAACACCAAAGGATTAGTGACTCTCACCTAAAATGTACAGTGTAAATATAATTCCTAAATGCACTTGGTGTTATGTTCTTAAGAAACATCAACATTTCTTTTATTTATTCCCTTTGTCCAATTATCCGTTTGTCATATTAAATCATAACCTCTTTTAAGATACTTGCGCTTAGTCCAGATACAGCATATTCACATGTTTACACAGAGGTCCGTTATTGGTTTTGAGACCAATGATTGATGCTTTTTATATCCGATATTACATTAAGTCTGAGCAAAAACCATGTCTATATGTCTGTGTATGTGTATATAAACTGCAATCACAAATGAAGTTCGTTCGTATAGTGCTAGTAAGTTGTGTTTCCATATTTATGTAAGTAAACTGTTTATCAGAAGACATGTAAATGTAACTAGCTTCTTGTGTTTGTGATTTAGTATAAAAATGATTCCTATTTTAAATACAATAAAGTTATAGGGAGGAAATTGAGTAATATCAACATTTCATGAGGTGCAAATACTACATATTAGGGTTGACAGAAAAAAAAAT
Organism: Duopalatinus emarginatus; assembly: GCA_028565595.1. NCBI lineage: Eukaryota > Metazoa > Chordata > Actinopteri > Siluriformes > Pimelodidae > Duopalatinus > Duopalatinus emarginatus. Next base: position 6,994,603 of record JAOVVF010000022.1, read on the forward strand.
ATACTTTGTGATCTTTGACAATTGCCCCCTGATGGAGACATTACATCCAAGCTGTATTTAGGTGCTATTTATTACTGCTTGAACCATGTAGGTCACGTATACATTCAGTAAAATACACATGCTTTTCCATGCTTACAGTACTGGTACTACTGTTTAAAACTTAAGCAGAATTAAACTCAGCTGAATTGGGCTTCAGTTCAGGCCCCCAGGTCCCCACTGAATAACACGATTAAACGGAACAGTGAATTACGGCACATGTTGTGCCTTGTCAAAGCCTTGATCATTTCTCAGAATGGATTAATACTGGATTAAGATCAGAAATACATTCTCACAAAACCCAACAAGTTTGATATGACATGCCAGCTTTCCCAATAGCTCAGGGCTATGCCAGGTATGCAACATGAGTTAAGCTAGCGTACACTAGTATATCAGTACATGATCCAGCAAGCAGCAAGATTTGGAGGCAGGGGTATTGATTCTTGGTGTATTGCAAAATCTGTGTAATTTAGGGTTTCAAAGGTAACTTATGATGTGCAGACTTCATAACATTATCATTGTACTATCAATGAATTCTGGCATTGGTTTGCATGAGCTATCACAGAATGTATTGGCATAAAACTAAACATACAGCAGTTACCACTCTGACCAGTGTGTCTTTATAATCAGCATTAAATTTTTCTGTAAAAATAAAATTTTAAAAAACGTGTATACACAAATATATTTAAAAAAATTGTTGCCTTCCCACAAATATTTCAACTAAAATAATGATTATTAAACAAATTCTGGTTTTAGAATTAGAATTAGTATGACTCTAATTCTTTATTTACCTTTGTGGTGTAATGCTACACTTCTGCTATTTCCGTTCTTTGAAAAAAAGGTTTTTGTGTGTGTGTGTGTGTGTGTGTGTGGTGGGGGGGGGGGTTACTTCCTGTTGATCTTCAACCAGATAACCCTACATGGTCAGACGTGTCATGTTCCTAAAATTATGGGAACATTTGCTTCTTAAGAGGAGATAAACTACCCCTTACTTCACTTTATGCCTCTTGCATTAACTGTGCTGCCATCTGCTGGTAAACAATGCACAAGCATTATAAACAAATTTTGTTTGTTTGTTTTCATAACAAATTTGCACCATAAAAATGTGCCTTAGACATTCTCAGCTTCTTTGAGAGTTTCACTTTTACTGTACTATAATCTACAGAAATGCAAGTAAATGTATGATTTTTAGATAATCCAAGCATGGAAAAACTGCAGAGGAGTTTTGATTTCAGGAGTCAATCAGATAATATTCTCCTCTAAATGTGTGCAGAATGATTTAGTACACTTCAGTTAATGGCGTTCTGCAGTGCAGCTGTGCACTCATATAAATTAACCTGTGAAATGTCCAGATTTCCCAGCACCTCCTTAACAACTTATTCCTCTGTGCTGAGTTTCCATGCTGGATCTGGCAGATAGGCTGGTGTAAAAAGTTTGTGGACTTTTTATATTTTTATATGTGTGTGTTAACAGTCCCACTCAAAAACAGTCTACAGCTTCCATTCTTCTAGGAAGGCTTCCTACTAGATTGTGGGAATTTCTGCCTATTTAGCCACAAAAGCATTGGTGAAATTGCGGTAAGAATACTTGTCATGCAGACATACCTCCCATTCATTCCAAAGGTGTCGAGTGGAGTTAAGATAAAGGTTCAGACCATTTAAGTTCTTAAACAACAACCTTTGTAGATTGTGTGTATATAGAGCTTGCTTTGTGCACAATAGCACTGTCATGCTCAAAATGATTCCAGTGGTGGGACACATTAAATTTACATCATTAAAGCATTCTAAACAATTATGTGATTTGAATTTGTGGCACCAATTTGGGGAAGACCTTCATATTGGTGTCACTGTGATGTGTCCACAGTTTCTCTTTTCAGACAACTTGCTTGCTTTTCACATCAGAAATGCAGTTAGATTCCCCTCCAGATGCAATTATACTCCTTTTATGTAATATACCTCTAGATTTTAAAATGCATAATGCAGTCAGTTTCAGAAGAAAACATTTTGTATGTATATGTCTAATGCCTTCATCATAACCTGTTAGAGATTATGGCTGTAGATGTATACATATACACACTGAAGTGAAATCCAGCAGAGATTTTCTGTTTGACCTACCGGCAAAAATATGCTTCTCACATTGTTAATTGTTAAATTCAGAATCCATGACCGCTATAAAATTTGCCCCTTTGGGGTAACTCTTTTCCCTATAATACAAAATTTCTCCAACTGGGACAGAGTCACTATAAAAAAAGCTCATTCTATTATCTCACCTTCAAAGGTTCTTTGGTTATTTTGGTCACTTTGTTTTTCTTTTAGATTAGATTCCACACAGGACTAGTTTAGAAAGCTATTAACAATTCCTAGAAAACTGTCATTTATATAAAAATCTAATGATAAAATTATAATGTTCATATTATTAGAGTGCTTGAAAAAGAACTCTACTGTTATTCCTCTTCCATCTTCTTCTTAAGCAGCTTTATGCAATGAATACAGCCTGAACCACCTAACCTACACACTCTTTTCAAACAGCATTTCATAGATAATCATGATGAGACCTGTGCTAAGTATTTTTGGTGTTGGTGAGATTTATGGGTTTTTTTTAATTAAAGTTATAAATTTTTTATTTCCCATAGGAATGAATGGGGGAGTTTTTCGTACTGTCGTAGCTCAGTCAGTTTTCGAGCTACAGCCATAAAAATTGAAAGGCTTGCAACAAGGTCTACCTGGGCCCTTCACAGACAGATTGCACTCATCCTTCTCCTTCTATCACTCTTTAATTTTCACTCCATTCATTTCTATAGGGAGCAGCTAGAGTCATCTCCACTCTAGCCCAGTCTGATTTTTCTGTTGAATCCAGTTTTTCTCTGTTCAGTCTTGTCTAAAATCCTTATACTTCCACCTAGAAACACCATTTAAATTTAAACGGTAAACATATTTGTCCTCTCTGAATTCTTAAAAGATCTTTATGTTTGACATTTTATTTTTTGAGTTATAAGGACTTGTTGGGGATGAGGCACAAGACATTTCTCCATTGACTTCAAAGTTAAATTCAAGGCCATGAAAATTCATTTCCTGATTTTTTCATTTTTGTGTTCAACCTGTCATATTTTGGGCATCTTCTGCTCTATCCATCTTATTAACCATAATCCTGGCCCCAACAGGGCACACGTGTTCAAGCACTCTTGTAGTTCCTTCAGAAAATACACATCTAGTTTATATTATTAAAAAGCTTACCTAGTACTGCACAGCTATGATGATTTGTGATCAGGAAAACCTCCTTTTTCACTTACTTTGAACTTCCCACATTTCCCACAGTTCAAATGCGTATGCAGCCTCTAACACTGCCCTTTGTCCTATTATCATGGAAAAGTTGTGGATTTGAGAAAGAGAAGACACTACAAATTGCATTTCCTGATAGGAAGGAAAAATCGTAAGCTTTGACGTTAGTTTTGGTTCATCTGTTTAACATAAATATAATTAATGGTTCGTAATGTTGACCTCTAAGAGATTATCTTTCTAATAATCCTATCATTAGATATGGAAGGAAACAATTAGCTATAGTAATTGAGGCATGATGCCTCTGGATGAGTGATTAGGTGTCATTTTTAACTAGATCAGACACAGAAACTGAGCTGGTGTCGGTGTGATTAAAGTGTGGGATGTGCTGAAGGTGTAACTGAAGATCACTGATTATAAGGAAGGTGGAAATTGGTCAGACAACAGATCAAAGAAAAGAAATATTTTAATTCAGTACTGGCCGAATACACTTACACAGAAACAAGCCTGAGCTGGGATATAAGTGATTCTAGCAAAACCGTTCTTAAAAACCCTTAAAATTAAACAGCAGTACAAGGTAATCAAACTGTAAGAACTGACCATTTGTTGAATAGTCACATGACCATGCAGATCAAAACTTAATCTTATCCTTATCTAATGATTAGAAGTTTAAACACATGCTATATACTGCTATATACTGCTGGATTATTTAAGCAAAAATGCATACTTTATGCTTTTGGGTGAGGTTTCCAAAGATCTACTGTATTAAAATGCTAATCACGATCTTGATTTCATCGTGCTTTTAATAGGGTCTCCTATATTTTTTCCTTGCAAGGCTAAGCCTCGTTTGGATTGTTTAACAGACTAAAATGTATATATGGACATGAATGTATTACTTTAACCTCTCTCACTCTCTCTGTCACTCTCTCATGCCATTTGGCTCATCCTGAATAAACGTAAAGGTGCTGCCCTTCTCAGCAGGAGGTGCTTAGCTGCCATGCACAGCCAGTTTACTAGTTGCGAGCCTCGTTTTGGTTTAAGTGGAGGTGCTAAACACCTTCCTCCTGAGATAAAAGGTGAATAATGCCTTTCGATGAGAGGTGCTTAGAGCCTCAAAGCCCCTTAAGCAGTTCATTAGAGAAAGAGCGGGCCTGGCTGACGCAGCAGCCCACTGAGATCTCACAGCAAAAACAAGAGGGCTTTGGCTTAAGAGGTGAAAACCTCTACAGGTACCTTCCTTTGATGTGGCCCCCCCGCCTAGGAGCGAGGCATTACAGTGATGGAAATTTGATTATTCCTCACCCCTTTCATTTAGCCAGTGACATTTGTGGCCACATATAAATATCCCAACCAGCTAGAACAGGAGGACCAGTCAGGCAAGACTGAGTACGTGTTTAGTTTGAGTATCGATCACACTGAGGAGTATTGCAATGGATATGGTGCTGTTGTACGTGTTCCTACTTCTCTCTTTGTGTCATCAGAGCTGTAAGTACTGTCCTTATTGTCCTTTTTTACCTTTACCACACTGTGGGTGTGGATACCTCATCTATCATTATCTGTTTTGAACCTGGCTGCGATGGAGTAGTTTTGAAAAAGTGTTTTAGTCTGTTTCATTTGTGCAAAACTTTTCTGAATAGGACTGCCCTGTAGGTTGAACTGGCACAGATGTCAATACAATAAACTATTTATTATCTGAAAAAGGGTTGAAATATTTCAATGCTTTTTAAGTAAGTTAATGCTTACTCGTGAATTAAATATAGCTAATTCGCACAAATATTTCTGGATGCATTTGTGGCAATACTGGTCATTCATGTTCACTAGTCATCTAAATGTGTGTTTTTGCTCTCTTTCATAGTGACAGCTGTATTGAACATGCACATACAATCCAGAAATCGGTTTGCAGAGAGAGCTTGTTGCAGACGTCAAAGTCACTTCATCTACGTAGGACAAGGTGAGCAAAGGGTGGATGTGTGCAGTAGCTCCCCCTATCAGCCCTTAACAGAACTAACAACTGTGACACAATGAAAATGTCCTGTAGGTTCAGATCAGTGCTGTGTTTCCCAAACCTGGCCCTTTCACCAGCTTTAAGACACCTAATACATAATGTTGAAATAAGCGCAGCGCAGTGGGATTAAACCAGAACTGCTAAAAGTAGTCTTATGTATAGTATTCTATAAGGTGCAATGCAATGCAAATACTTTGGGAATAATATTATTGAACTTACAGTCTTTCTGTTCTGATTTGCTCTTGATCAGACATCTTAGGCAGCCCAGTAAACATAGATGTAGGCATGTGCCGAACAACCTGCGGCCAAGCTCGGGCATCATCCTTTGAGGCTGGGATGCAAGGCTACTCCTCCATGCTGGACTTCCTGAGAGACAAAAAGGTATTAAACTCTATAATGGCGAAAAAAAAAAGTATGACTTATAGAAATATGGGTGATACTGACCACATGATTTTGCTACTTTGCTACATGCAACTTGCAGTGAGTAATATGTTTTAAATGTAATTTTAATGTTAGTTTGTAACCTGTAACTTGTAATTTGTAGTTTGTAGAATTTTAACAGTATGCTGGGACAATTCATATTATAAAATTTAGTTAGTGTCCATACTTAAAGTGATGGTATTTTAATTGTTAGCATTAACAATTTTAGTTTTAAAATAACAAGCTCTGCATTTTCAAACTTTTTTCTTTTTATAGTCTTCTACTATCGGAATCAAAATTGTAAAATAAATGTTTATTTATTTTTAACATTTAATATTTTCTCCCTTACAGGCTTATTTTGTACAGGAAAATGTGTTGAATAAAAGTAATAATAGTAATAATAATAATAATAACTAATAAAATTAGGTTTATTTTAAAATGGAAAACTACTGCTGGGAAACCAGTAAAATGTGTTTCATAAAAATGCCTTGAAATACTGTGATGTGATATTTTTGTCTGGACTTGTTCCAATACTAAAACATAGCCCTCTTTGGTTGCAGACACAAGTTCCTGCAGAGCCCTCTCGCCAGCTCGCAGGATCTGGTGGAAACATTCCATCATGTGGACCGAGCATGACCTGTGAGCCAACTGGACTGCGTGTGGACAAAGTCATGCTCATGGATGGCCTACGTGAGGTGGAAATCATCGAGGACTGCCACTGTGAGGCCAAAATGACTCACTGTGTCAGAGCACCCTCTCTCAGAACATATTTCTTTGAAACACCTTATGAGACTGTTATCGACGTGGGCAAGTGTGTCGGATCGAAAGGTGAACTAGGTAAGAAAGCTCATCTTTGAAAGCAAAAAAATGGGCATGCTCTAAATTTTGTCCACCTTCGTATTTCCTGAAAAAATACAAATATTTCAGTCCAGGTTTTTTGAGCACCCCATTAACACATAACCCTAGTTCGGCCACTCCCACTATTCCTTCCTTCCTCAGCAATGCCCTTTGTCAGATTGAGCATAATTTTTTTTATGACACACCACTGCCATAATACTGTATTTAACCTTTCCTACATCATAAGTGATTACCTTATACAGTCAGCACAGGTTGGCTTCATTACATTTGAACTGATATACACAATGTGGGTTCTGTTTTTCACAGAGGGCTTTTCCTGTGTGCCCACCAAGTTCGAATCTGCTCTCGTGGACACCCCGAATAAAGTGGAGCTGATCCAGACGGTGACAAGCTGTGATATGAAAGAAGGCTGTTACAGAATTCCTTATGTGGAATATCATTACGAGATCACATACAGTAAAGATGGGCTCAAGGAAGAAAAACTGAAGGTGGGTTTTAAAAGATTTAAGTAAAACTTCAGAGAATAAAGACATGTCCGATTTATTAAGAACATATTGTATTGTAGACATTTTGTTAAGTTGAAGTCTGAAGCCTTACGTTTTATTTTAAAGAACATCTTATTTTAAAGTTAAGGCTTAGGTTTTGGGTAGCCTTCACAGCTTTCACTTAAACAGGAAATTAGTCATTTCCATTTGGTGTTAACCGAGACTAACAAGTGAGCCCCATTTGCCAGACACAAAGGTTAAACCAATGATCCATTTCCCGAAAGTGCAATCCACATCTTACTTCTGACACCCAAGTTTTCTACGTTTGACTAATCCGGTTTACATTTATTTACTGATAATATATCATTATTTATACTATATATTTATACTATATATTTTGGTGACACAATGACCCAGAAGTTAAACTGTTTTAAATAAATATAAATTGTTAAACATAAGTACAGTGTAATATTGTTGTAATTTTGTCAGCAGACAACCATTCAACAACCATATTGCTACAGAATCCCTAATTATAGAATTTATTTTGATTCATTTTCATTAGTTCACTTTTTATTTCCATTTGAAAGCTTATTTCTGGTTTTACAAGACCAATCTCTTTTTATTTGACTTGTTTGAGCAAACCATTGGCCATCTGTCGCTACTCCTAGGAGGTGTGAAGGCAGAGGATCACAAATGGCCCCAGCAGGTGTCAAATCAAAGTGTTTATCATGTCAAGAGAACAGAACCCACTCCCATTCCCCTCTTTTGGTTTAGAGTACATCAGTGAATATTAGCGACTTGCGGTGAGCTGATTGCGTCTCTCTCTTGTCTTGCTAATTGTCTTGCAGGAAATAGATGTGGGGAGATGTTTGGGAAGCTGCACCTCAGGAAACCGCTGTCTTCTCAGGTATGCTTTAAACAGCTGAAACAACACAGCTAAATATCTAACCTTAGCACAAGAAAGAAACTCTTGAACAAATTTATAATGGATGAAAATGCATATTATCTTATACAACATTAAATCCAATTATTTAATACCTACTAGGACACCAGATTAGGCAGTGATTGAAAGTTAGCAATAGTTTCTATACTGCAAAAGAGTAACAGTAATTACACTGTGGTAAGTTTTTTTTTTAACCACATTTACACATATTTTAAACATATTTATTAATCACATATCAATTATTGACTTATAATAGATTTTTTCAACAGACATACAAATTTATAAAATTTTAAAAATGTGTATTTTTAATCGTATTACCATTTTATATGCCTAAATTTAACCATTTATACATTATATATACACCACACCAGTCATAATGTAATCTCTATCCATCCATAATGAACATAATTATGAGTTTAAAGACTCATTCTTGACTCATCTATTTTATCATTTTTTTTACAGGAGTGCCTCTGACTCTGCTGAATGTCTGCTGTGGGCAGAGGGACAGGGCAGTGCCTGTGTTCCACAAGGCTATGAAAGCCACACCTTTCTTAATCAGCAAGGACAAATCCGAACAGTCCTGGCCATCACTTCGTGCCTCTGCCAGTCTTAAGCACAGTGACCTCTACTGAAATTGCACACACACTGCACCAACCAAGGCTTACACTTTACATACTTTTAAAGGTGTCTTACATTGACTGTGTAAATGCAGAAACTTGTTATAGGTTGGAAGCTATAACATATATAATTATTATGTTTAAACAGCACATGGTATTATGGTACTCTGACATGCTATTTATTATTACATTATGCAGTTTTAAACATGGGTTTGGAATCTGCATTTTTATAATATTAAGACGTGTGTCTAGGATGTCTACTTCTCTTAGATGGCTGATCTGTTTCAGCCTTGCCTGTAATATATGTAAAATATGTAAATATCATTTTGTAAATAAATTTGATGCCATTGATTCATGCTGTGTACAGTCCTGCTTGCTATTGTCCATTATGGACAAAAAAAAAAGAAAAGAAAGACAATACCACCTCATAAAAAAAAAAAGAATTTGCAACAAAACAATAAAACTAGGTACATCTTTTTTAATGAATAAAATTAACTATCTTTAACTTCAAATGTAAATATCTTTTAAGTATTTCTCTTTTTACTGTTGTTCTCAGTTGTGTAAGTACATGGATTTTACCATGTGGACAGTATTATGGCACAAACTGTATGCCTTTTTAGAAACAATTTTACAAATAGTGAATAAAGGCTAAATTTTTTTCTTTAACAGTGTACTGAGCAAACATTGGTATAAGGTGATAAAATAGATTGTAAACATTTTTATATATAAATTACTAAACCTGGGCAACCTACACGAAAACAAATAAATAAGACCAACAAAAGCTCGCCTTCTTCTTATACCATCTCATCATGTAATTTTACACGAATTAAAGTTAATCAGTGTGACAAAATGTTATCAAACAATAACAAAGAAGAAAATTACTGTTAACATACAGCTTTATATTAGAAGCTTTTGTGAAAAAATGTAAGCTGCATTGCTTGATAAATTAGATTTAAAATCTAAAATTAAAACCTGTGTAAAAACAATAATAGTAAACAAATCGAAATAGATTAGTAGGCTGACAGATAAATAAATAAGCTCGCCATCTAACTTTATTATAATGTAACTAATTAATAACATAATGTAATCTTACTTGTAATAATGTAATAAAAATGTTGTAAAGTAAAAATACTGATTAAAAAAGTAAAGAATGTTTACATCACAGCATGTTACTACTTTTTGTTGGTTTTAAAACCATTATAGTGTGTTTATTTTTTATATTCCTTTCAATAATAATGTAAGCTTTCTGTTGGATCAATATGAGATTTTCTGTGTTACATAGGGCACTTCATCCTATTTTATAACATTTGTACTTTTTAATTGCCTTTATACGGACAGCTCAGGTGTGTGGTTAAAAAAAAAGGTGATAATGTGATCACTTCTGGTGTGATTAGAGATTTTTGACAAAATATAAAACAACATTCTGGTTAGCAAGAATAAATGATTCTATCAAGCGCAGACCTTCGTGCAACCAAAAAAAATTACACTTATCATTACTTTTTTTTCTAAAGTTGTTATTTAATAACGAAGTTACTGAATGAGCTTACTGAGGCCCTACACTGCCTTTCAAGTTGTTTTTCAATAGCCTGTGCTTACAAGTGAGTGTGCAAATAAAGAAATCACTTCATCACAAGTGTGTGTGACTTACCATAGTCTGGTGAGAAAACACCACACATCTAAAGGCTTGCTTATATTTACACACACTTTTTCAGTTTTGTTTAAAGCTTTGAAGCCAAGTAAACACACCACAGACTTTCTGTAGCTGTGCGTTAGCTGAGTGAACCACCATCCAGCTCTTTAATGGCATCCATTAATTAAAAGACCACGGATAAGACCTACTGGTCTAGGGAAAAAAAACGTTAGCAAGTTCAGAATGCAAAATGTAATTTTAGACCAAATTAAGGACATTAAGGAGAAAATACTGTCTTTATGTTATAGGATGATAATCCTAAAGTATAAACAAAGCTGATATAAAGCTGAACTTTAGTATTAAGAGGTGTCCCTCGGAGCTAAAACAATGAACAGGACTGCATTTTAAATTAGGTGACAAAGTAAAATTAGTTATCCCACAGGATATATGATATGTCTTTTTAATGTAATTTTACACAAATTAAAGTTAATCAGTGTGACAAAATGTGATCAAACAATAACAAAGCAGAAAATTACTGTTAACATAGGATTTTATTGTAGAAGCTTTCGTGAAAAAAAAAAAAAAGTTGCATTGCTTGATAAATTAGATTTAAAATCTAAAATTAAAACCTGTGTAAAAACAATAATAGTAAACAAATCGAAACAGATGTATGTATATATGTGGATAAGTAGACTGGTAGATAAATAAATAAGTTCACTATCTAACTTTAATATAATGTAACTAATTAATAACATAATGTAATCCTAATTGAAATAATGTAATAAAAATGTTGTAAAGTAAAAATACTTAAGCAAAAACTGATTGTGCACATAAAGAAATCACCTCATCCTAAGTGTGTGTGACACACATACTGGTTTAGGAAAAAAAAAAACTTCAGCAAGTTGAAAATGCAAAATGTAATTTTAGACCAAATTAATGACATTGAGGAGAAAATACTGTCTTTATGTTATAGGATGATAAACAAAGCTGATATAAAGCTGAACTTTAGTATTAAGAGGTGTTAAAACAATGAACAGGACTGCATTTTAAATTAGGTGACAAAGTAAAATTAGTTATCCCACAGGATATGTTTTCATTAACAACCGATGACTCTAGTCTTTTCAAACCGAGGGATTTGCGCCTATTTATGGTAATGCTAATTAATGGGCTGATTAACATAATGCTAGAGGTAAAACGTTTGCGCGTTAAAAAAAGAAAAAAAAGTGTCTTTTTAACCAGACTTGGGGCTTGTCTGTGTTTGTGCAGGTGTCGCAAACGTTTTCCGTTTTTGTTTGTCAGCGTAATTGTTGTTCCTGTATTAAATTATCCTCGCTTGTCTAAATTAATGGATTCATTTTAAGCACGTTAGCCGCCTGTGGTGAGCAAACATCCTCACCCTGTAGCGTTACCTCCCTCACCCTTCCTCACCTCTGCTGCCCTGTATTACTGAAAATATATACAGTACTGTGCAAAAGTCTATACCCTATATGGTGTTTAGTATAAATTTTGTTGTAGATATTTATTTTATAAATTCTGCATTTTTGGGTCAGCACAAAAACATTTTAGATTATAAATCCAAAGATTATAAATAATAATAACAATAATAATAATAATAATAATTATTATTATTATTATTATTATTATTATTATTATACAGAAAAAAAAAATCTATGTCAGTAAGGAAAGCAATTTGTTACAAAAACAGGAAAACAAAACAGAAAAACAGGTTCTCCAGGACACTCAGTAAAATTGATCATCTAATTCCCTAATATAATTGGATCATCCCAACCTG
>JAOVVF010000022.1:7028217-7042121 GCA_028565595.1 Duopalatinus emarginatus
GCCACCAGGCTGGTCCAATTTAGCCATGAAACCTCCCACACTAAAATGACAGGTGTTTCAGTTTCATTGTCCAACCCATATACATAAGCCACATAAAAATAAGCAGTTAGGAAACCAACAGAACTTACACTAAAACATTGTAAGGCACTGTGAGGATTATGTAAAAGAGTCTCAGTCTTATTGTATTAATAAAGACACAACAGGACTCCACCGCTTAGTAAAAATGGGCTTTCGGAGCCTTAATAAATATGTAATGTGCTCCATCTGATAGAGTTCCCAAATTTTCTGGATCCATGTGTTATATGAAGTGGGGGTTGGCTTCAACTATCTAATAGTTATGCACTTCAGCACAGCTGTAAGTAATATATTTAAGAGATATTTCTCAGATCTCCCATTCACTCCTTTGGGAATCACTCCTAATAGAGCGATTTATTAACATTTAAAAGTTAAATGACTGACACCAACATGAACATGAATTTTTATATCTGGAAACCTTACACAAAGCCAGCAGAAACTGAACACCTTGTCATTTGAATCTTTGTTTTAAGAGACACCATGGCTGAGGGAGCTGGTTGACAGGTCAACAGTTTTCGACGCACAAACTGAATGCTAAAGTGAAAATGGATATGTTGAAGAAATCCTTATCTCATAATTGCCGATCCCCGGAGGCTTAGTTCCATTTAACTGCTAAATGCAAACAGCCTAGGTACACACTTTAGTAAATATATCAAATGTAAAGTTTAAATAAAGATTTACATGTCACAGCAGGTGGTTTAATGTTTTTTTGTTTTTTTTCTCTTTGTGTAAAGACAAGGAAATACATTTTCTCGCACTTTTAACAAGCATTTAATCTCATTTTCAAGCACATTCCTGATTTAAAGATATAATGCATACTGAACTTACATAACTTCAAGCTGTTAAAACAAACAAAAAAGCATTTTTAGCCCTTACGGAATTAACATTAAATGAGGTTAATACTAACAGAATATATATTTTATGACCAGACTTTTTTCAATGTAACCTTTTCCACATCATCATTACATGACCACATTAACTTTACCAGCTCCTATACAGATAAACATATCAATTCATTTCTAAACCACAATATACAATATATATAGACAAAGGCATTACCGTCCAGAAAGCTCATTCTCCATTTATTACAACCGGCAGCGCTCTGAAGGCTAAATGAGTGCCACACTTCACACATACAACACCTCATAAATGCTTTATTAACTGACATCATTCACCTCCCAAACTGGTATATGACAAATTGTACTCAATACAACATAACGCATGCTCAGTCAGCGAGGTATTTCCAATACACATTTCCTTTTAGGTTGAACTGTATAGACATGGTGTTTAGCCTGACTGAACCTTACTTTCTAAAGCTTCTAAAAAGCAGAGAAACCTGTTTCCTTTTACCGTTTTTCTTTCCTGGTGAAAACCAGCTCACTCAGACAAAACAAAAATAAAGGAGGAGCAACATACATACTGTGCTGTCACTTTCAATTTTAAAGTGTGTCATATTAATATGACATTTTCTGTCTGGACAATAACATCATTCGCTGTATGTGTGTATATTCTTATGTGCTATCAGATGTGAAAATCTCTCACATGATCCTTTTGATTTCTTTAATTTCTAAAATGGTTTTGACTGCATTGATACATGATTTTATAGTATAAAGTATAAGAACTTTTATTGGGGGCAACGGTTGTTTTGTGGTTGAGGAACCAGCCTTGTCCCGGTTTGATCCCCTGTAGGGACAAGACATGAACAAAATGACCTTGCGCCAGGCACCTAACCCCTGGCTGCACCCCAGCTTCCATGGATTGGGTTGCCCACCACTGCCCCCTATTCACCAGTGTGTGTGTTTGTTTCACTGGGTTAAATGCAAAAGGCAAATTTTTTAAGCACAGCTGTCAATAAGTGGCTTACTTTCACTCACTTTATAAAGAATAAAAATGTATTTGAATTACATTTATAATAATATTTTTTTGAATAATATAATATAGCATAGTTTGCATTCAGACCTTTACACTTATGGCATTTAGCAGACGCTCTTAACCAAAGCGACTTACAGGGTTACTGCTATTACAGGAGGCCAACATAGTGTTAGGAGTCTTGCCCAAGGACCCTTATTGGTGGAGCACAGACTGGCTGTCCAGACCAGGAATCAAACCCAGGTCTCTCACATGGGAGCCAATGATGTTACTGATGTTACCACTGTACCACACCAACCAGACCTACCCAATTCATAACAATCTACTAGCTAACCATATAATCTCTTTTACATCATTAATAATCATTGTGAGTTAACTCCATCTGTCATGTATATTATATTAGTAACTATACCATACACCAGCCACTTTAACAAAGGCACCTGTATCCATGCACTTAACCAATCAGCCAGGCAAACACATACATTCCTGCAGATACAGACAAGAGTTTTAGTTAATCGTCATATCACACATATCTTTATACTGTTGGTTTGAGTATTTCAGACACTGCTGGGATTTTCATACAGTCTCTAGAGTTTATACAGAATTGTGCGTCATCCAGCTGTTGACTAGTTCGTCGGCTGGAAAAATATCTTGCTGATGAGACGGATCAGAAGAGAATAGTCAGACTGGTTCGAGTTAATACACAACTACAATATCTTAAATAACCACTTTTGACAACCGTGGCAAGCAGAAAAGCATCTCATAACACAGCATAACACACAGCATGCTGAACCGGTGGGAAGATTGGATACAAGAGCAGCAGACCACTGTGGTATATAGAGGACTGCAGGCCAAGCTGTTAGAAAAATAATTAACAATAGTAACTGCTTCATGGCTGGTTTGTTCCTCTTGTAATGGTATGTACTGTTATGTTTTGAAGCTTAACCCTCAGGACTTTTAGCTGCAGGGGACAAGTCATGTCATCTAATAGTGTAAAAGACAATGTGCAACAAAGATTTAAAACTGTAACTAATTATAAAATATATAATTAACCTGTTAATGTGCAGCAGTATTTTTTTTAATGACTCATGGTTCATTTCAAAATCCTGAGCAGGTTAATTGTGTACATTAAATATTGTTAGTATACAGTATGTTGCTGTGTCAACATGGCGTGCCTTGAACACAAAATATAGTGGTAAAATAACCACATTTTCACCTATTTATTAGTTGTTTAAGAAAATAAAGCTGAAAATTAAAATAATAATAATAATGTTAAATAATGTTAATAATTCCAGAATGTTACTACAAGTTATCCCTGTGAAAAAAGTACAACATCTTTTTTATTTTTTCATCCAGTCTGTAATATCTGTATTGTTTTTTTCTTCTCCTTACACTCATAACATTTTCAAACATTACACATTACATACATAGAAGCTAGTGTTAATAAGCCATGCGGGATCCTTGATGATATAATTAATAACTAAAATCAGTGTGTGACTTGAGATAGATGGCTTTGTCCTTTGTGAAATTTCTTGAACTTCAAAAGAATGTGCACACATTTAACAGTTTGTACTTTAGCTTGAGTAAAGAATCTGAACTTTGACCCTAATACTTAATATTCAGTATTTATGTAAGTAACTGCACTTTTACTTGAGTAATGACAGCTAAGACTAATTACAAATATTTACATGTGCTATGATTTTACCATCAGGCCACTGAGATTGAGACAAAAAAGTCTTGACTACAAATTGTAGTCTATATAATAAAAGTCTTATAAATATAATCTAGTTAACTACTCTACAAACATCATTTTATTAATTTTATTATTGCTACCAACCACCACATTTAAATATATATGATACAGCAGTCAGTGACTCACCCCAAACTGTCCAGTGAATATTTCCTGTTGCTTACTTTATTTCCATCCATGTCACCAATACAAATCACCCAGATCAGAGCTTAACTTCACTCACACACTCTCTCTGTCTCTCCTCCCTGACTCAATCTGAATCTCTCCTAAAGCTTTGCTTTGTGCAGCACAAAGTACAGCGTCTATAGCCGGGACCTATTTAAGCTCCTCCTCGTCATGCCCTATTAACCCAACCCACTCTGACCAAAACCCATTCCCTAGTTCAACAGTTGCCATGGATCCATGGGCTTCAATTGCTCCGCCCACTGGTGTGACTTTGAATGGGGTTTTCTTTAAGGAAGTGTGGTCACAGCACCACAACTCCATGCACATTATGCAAAGTTATGAGGGAACAGGTTTTTTTAGAGCACCCTTTGCTCAAATGCCCTGATAAGCATCACACACAGATTGCAATCAGTAGCCTTACAGAAATTCTTTAAGTTGTTGTGAGCACAGAAATGTAGGTAAACATGTACAGAGTAGAGATTAAGAAAGAACCAGTGATGCAATATATTTTTCTTTACTTTATTTTTACTAAATTACTACAAATGGAGCCCACTTTGTACAATGTACCAGTGCAGAAGTATGCCAGTAATAAACTCCCAGTAAGTGTGATAAATGACCACCTCAGATTATATACTATGAATAATGGCTCTAATGGAATACAGTGCAGCAGGTAGCCTTCCATCCTCCACCTATGCCCCTGGGAGGCCTCTGTATTTTTCCCTGCTGCACTTCCTTGTACTTTTCCTTCCTGCTGTGTACCATCAACACCAGATGCTTTGTACATTTAGTGTGTATCTTGTATATGGGAATGTACATGTGATGTACCATTATTTAGCCCATTTATTTTCCTTAACGGTGGAAGATATCTAATACTAAACAGTAACTAACTATTCTGGTCAAATCTGCTATTTCCACAATCTACAATCTACAATTATGGATTGGAACACCATTTTACCATTGGCCTTCACTATGGCAATGAAGCTCATTATTAGACCTTCATTATTAGAACCTCAAAACATTTGAAGCCCTAAGGGTGCTTAGTTTGACCTTTGCTTCAGAGATGTAGATTGCCAAGTCCATGTTGTCTCTGGCTCTTCCCAAGAGCTCAAAAGAAATGGCTTGTGGTGGAGAAAATGAGGAAATAGGAGGTGGTAGAGCAACATGCCAAGGCCATCTTAGGGTTAAATTTACCCACACCACAGAACCTAAAAAATGGTTGGGGAAAACGTGGTTGGGAGAAGACCTTGCTTGCTCCTTTTGTCAGACACCTGCAATTTCTAAAGCACATTTTAACACCCAAGGGCGTTATACTTGGC
The DNA here is from genome assembly GCA_028565595.1 of Duopalatinus emarginatus. Taxonomy (NCBI): domain Eukaryota; kingdom Metazoa; phylum Chordata; class Actinopteri; order Siluriformes; family Pimelodidae; genus Duopalatinus; species Duopalatinus emarginatus. Next base: position 7,033,393 of record JAOVVF010000022.1, read on the forward strand.
AGCATAACATAACAGCTGGCATCAACCTTGGAATAGCAACAACCCTATAAAAAGCTCTTCCACAAACATTGGCAGGAAGTATATACTTTTTTTTTTACAATTTGTAAAAGCAGGCCATTCCTCAAAGTAGGGGATTTATTGCAACATCAATGACCATCCTATTGAAGAATATGACAGTGCAGGGTTGCTTATGGGATTCTAGTGGTTCCCCATCAACTCCACAACTGTTCCCTGGGCACTGCCCCAGTTACATTTTCACTGCACGCATGGGTTAAATGTGGAGGTGAAATTCCTCTGTGTGCAAGTAAGCCAATGACTTCACTTTCACTAATCAAGTCCTTGTCAAATGCACTGAAAAACAAACAAAAAAACAACAGTTGGCTTTGGAACAAAGGGCCACAACCAGGCTGCATGATGAACACAGGAGGGCATGGAACTAAAGGGGGGTGGTGTGTCTGTCATGGTATGTACCACCGTTGAGCCATCTTGAGATGTCATGGGCTTATCAACAAAACATCAGTAGGAGAGAACCCACTGGATTACCCAGATGACATACCTACCCTTCCTGTTTTACCACTCCCATCCAACTGTGCTGACTTACCACAGGGATTGAAACAAGTCCTATTAGCTCTGCTCAGGTTTCTGTCCAGAATTTTCCAACCTTAAAATTAGCTACAGACCCCAGTTAGCACAGAACTAATAAGCTTTGACACTTTTCCATAAAACTATGTTAATACTTGTTTTACACTATATGTACTCATGCACAAGATGGAGAAAGACCATATCAGATATAGAGTCTTCATGGCATATCAATGGTACGCTTCTGAAAAAATATATGCCAGAAACAGAAAGAGAATTATCACAGCTATTTGTAAAGGGACCATTTTGTCACCACCTGACATTATTTATGTCATTATTTGTTTACGAGTTGGATTAAAAGTTTTGACAAAAAAAAACAGATGTGGCCAGACAGCTCAATAAACCTTTAAGTCTCAGTGAGAAAAAGCTAGGAAAGTTGTTTATAAGCAAAGCACAATGCACTGACTGACATTTAGTGAAGCAGTGCCTAAAACATTGCAGGACTTGGAATTTTATGCAGAAAAGTGCTGCTATACTAAATACATGTTGTATAATGTTCCATATGTTCAGATATTTGTACTCCGTTTTAATTTAATAAAACGCTTCTTCGCGCCATGTTGGAATACTAAAATAAGTTCTATAGGATAAAATCTAGATCAGGGCTTCTCAACCTTTTGCAAGCTGACTAGAGTGGAGAGTGAAGTAGACTAGAGTGAATGAAGCTCAACGCATGTGCGGGCGCTTATATAATAGGCTAGCCTAGCAGTTACGTGACATCGCGTCACAGGCTCACCTTGAGGTGAAGACAACAGGTTGGTAGTCAGGACTTTTTACTGAACATGCTATTAACACCTACACGCTCCACACGCACCCTGATCTCACGCACTCTTCTTCACTCCCTGCGGCCTTAACCTCTCTACCGCCACCAACAGGTTACTTCACAATATGACATTCCCATCTACTACATTTATTACTGTGTTGTAGTAGTCCAACCACTTGCATTTTCGACATGAGAATTTTCGTGATTTTTTCAATAATTTTTCCCCTCATTTTTTCCCCTCATCCTAGCCTACTCGCGCCCCCACGGGAGAGTGTCCACGCCCCCCCGATTGAGAACCACTGATCTAGATGATGGTACTTGTGTACTTAACAAATTCACTGTACATATATATATGTATACCGTATATGCCCACTTCAGAATTACTTTCACCTTTTACAATGTTGTTTAAAATACGCATTACACAAATTCATACAAAAATTTTCATCTAAACAGTTTGAGACACTTTTAGTCTGGGAGACACTTTTGGATTTGCAGCCTATTAAAAACCTGTGGTGCGATTTGAAGAGGGCAGTCTAACTATGCAAACCTAAAAACATAAAAAAGCATGAACATGAATGAACTTACCACAGTCTAGAAGTGTCATTAAACATTTGACATTACTGTCTCAGTGATTTTATGTTGCTAGTGAGGCTTTACTAAACAGTAATGGAAACTAAAAATCTAGGAAGGTAAATTAGCACCAGTGGTGCAATGGCTTATCCCTCTGGTGGTACGAACAGCATTAGTAGGTCTCACACACCTGTACACACCTGCCACCCACACACACACACAAAGCAACACTAATGCAGTTGGGGTTTACATGTATTGCACTTCAGTGATTTTCAGTAAACAAATTAAAAGTCTGAGCTGAAGCACTTCGGTATTGCTTGTTCCTTCCTTATTTGTTCTATAGCAAAGGCAAGCAGAAGTAAATAAGTATAAAAATGTTCTGAAACCAATTAAGGGGGGGGGGGGGGTTCAAGAGAAACAAAAACAGGGAAATAGTGTAAATGTTCACAGAAGTAGCGGAACTTCCCGATGCTTCCTATATTGTGCTACAATACAGTTTGCATCATCCAGTGCCTCTGTTCTTAGTAGGCCCCGAGGCTGTCTGGCACCCTTTGTTACAGGAACCATCATCAGAGATCATGAGCAGCTCTATAGTCATCTAAAAGTGGAAAAATCCTGATTATGGCTGTTTCTTAAAAAAACTAATGAGTTACCCAACTTTAAGTAAAGCAGGATGTGATTACTAGAAAAAAAACCCGAATGCGTTTGAATAAAAAAAAATAAAAGGAAAATTATCTGCAGGCGAAAAAGATCATTGTTTTCCTATTATAGGATGAGAACATATGTTATATGTTTTATTCCACTCATGCCACTGTTTTATGGTTTATAGTAACATTTAATGCTGTATTAATTCCTGTTATAACATGTTATAGTAGCTATACTTTTGCAGTTGTTCTCTCACCCACCCCTCTTTTTTTCTATTATAAAGAGAAATCTCTAGTTTGTCATGTTCAAACATGTCAAAATTCACAGTCCTCTGTCCTGAAAATTCTCTCATGTGTATCTGCCATGTAATGGACTGGTGACCCATCCAGGGTTTTTCCCTGCATTCTACCCAGTGAGCGCTGTAGTAGTCTCCAGCACCCACAACCCAATAAGATAAGTGACGTACATAATGAACATGTCCTTTTTTTTTTTGACATAAACCTTGACTATCGTAGTGGTTGGTGTGGTACAGTGGTAACATAATTGGCTCTCATGTCAGAGACCTGGGTTTTGATTCCCGGTCTGGGCAGCCAGTCTGTGCTACACCAATAAGGGTCCTTGGGCAAGACTGCTAACACTACGTTGGCCTACCTGTAATACCAGTAACCTTGTAAGTCGCTCTGGATAAGGGCGTCTACCAAATGCCATAAATGCAAACGAATATCTTTTTGGCATATCATCCCACATCAGCAAAACTGCTGTCATGTGAGAGAATGCAGCAACTCACAACATGATAACAGTAAGCATGATAACATTAGCACTAAAGGTAACAAAACAAACTGGAACAATTCAGCACATTCTAGACTTTTAGACCCGCCCGTCTCTGGGTGGCTAAACATAGCATCTCACTCAAAGATTATGGGCCAATTATGTGAATAATTATGTTTTTTTATATATATATATATATATATATATATACATATTTTATACGTTCAAATAATCTGCAAGGGGTTTCCAGCAGAAGGTGAAATTCCTCTTCATCTTCAGCTTTTTAGTCTGATACAAAGTTGACTTTGTATAATTGACTAAAGCCTCAGTTCCCATTGACGGAAAAACAGCCCCAAAGCATAATGCTGCCACAACCATGCTTCACATGCATACCCATGCATACACATTTTCCCACATGCCTTTGGGATATAGGCTGATGTAGCTTTTCTGCAAAATGTAGCAAGGCCTGGATGCTTTTCTTCCTTAGAACTTTACTTTTAGAATTTTACTGATTGTAGGTCACATTAAAGGTAGGAAAAGTTTTGAATGATCTGTTTATCTATCTATCTACAGCCTTTTGCCTACAGCAGACTCACAGCTGTGCTGATACTCAGTACATCAGCACTCTTGCTTATTTCTGTTGTGTAATGACAAACACACAAAAAGAACATATTTGTACACTCATTTTGACTAGGTGACCTTTTGCTTTTTGGGACATAAACATTTAAACTTTTTGCCAGGTCACCACACATCATCTGAACTGCAATCACGAGGTGAGAAGACAGCGTGATAAAGAAAGGCATGGTAGCATGATAAGCAGAGGTAACAAAACCAACCAGTATAATCCAGCACACTCTAGATATTTCAACCCTGTCTGGATCTGGGTGGTTAAACATAACAGATCACTCAAAGATTATGGACCTGTAGTTTTCCATAATTATGTTTTTCTAAGTCACAAAATGTTTTTTGAAATACAGTATGAGAATTTACAAACCATATTCAGTCATATGGAAGCTCACTGAAAAAACCCTGTGTGTGTGTGTGTGTGTGTGTTTCATATTTGTTCATTCACAAAGGATTCAAAGCCTTCAACTGACTGAGTCACAAAACAAATATAAGTTGATGTGCTGTTATAAAATAATCTACAAGAGGCAGAGGCTGATTATTTTCCTAAGAACACTTCACAAGAACGCTGAAGTGTTTTATTCCACTTATACCACAGCACCTACATTGTTAATGTTAACATTTAAAACCCTCTGTGGGTTATTTGCATTGTTTATACACAAAAGTGTTAAAACCTTTAACCGACTGAGCCACAAAGCGCCTTTAAATTATTTAGTTGTAGATCACAAGAATGTCCTGAAATTTGTGCTTTATAATTACATTTTAATACATTTTATTAAATAAAAGTCCTTTAAATACATTATTCTGTCTACAATCCGTACATTATACATTTTTCTTTCTAATTTGTCCACTAGACCTCAGTGTCTTAAAACTGATTAACCTTACTCTTTAACATTTTACATGAACCCACCTCAGGGCTCTGTTAGATACCATGTTGTCCTCGCTGTCCTCTGAATGCTGTCGCTTCCACTTGCTACGTTTCTTTTCCATCTCAGTGACCTCTAGAGAAACGGCTGAAAGATTCAGACTCACAGTTCTCTACATACAACACAAAGAAAATACATGCTCTCTGTAAACCATTGAATTTCTTTTTTTTTATATATATGTATAGAAAAGATAGATATATATATATGTATATAATAGATAATAAGATATATGTATATAATAGGAGCAGTTACCTATGGCTAAGGGTGCGAGTAGGATAACCTAGCCCTCTTTTGGACATGGGAAGGATTAGATTACCTCCGGTTTCCTGGACACAGGCCCTGTAGACAGTAATGAGATATAGTACAAGCAGAATGAGACCTATCAACAAAGAGAAATACACACAAAGCCCTTGGGGTTAAACATGTGAATGTGAAAGATGTGAAACATATTTGTGAATAGGGGGATAGGGATACTAGGGAATTTGTTTCTCCCTCCATTTTGGGGAGGAGGGGTTATTCTAGGTTGTGAAACTAAGCAGAGCAGCATTTAATATTTATTAATAGTAATTAACAGCTGAAGATGTGAGCCTCAAGTTACAAGTAAACCATCCTTATTCTCAGTTTATACCCAGTAGATCTAACAGAGCTTTATGATTTACCTGACATACGCCATAAAGGCTAAACACTTACATTGCTGCATTTACATACTGTAAATATTTTTCTGCTGTCCAAGTTGTTTCACCCTCTAGTGGATATAGTACAGTAACACTATATGAATTGCAGTATCTGTATCTGTTCAGTGCATACACAGCTGGTAGTGTGTGTGCTACTACACAGCTCCAGGGATCAGGAGTTGTGGGTTCGAGCCTCGCTCTGGTCTCTACCTGTGAGCGATTTTGTGTGTTTTCCATTGGTTTTCGCTAGGTGCTCCAATGTGTGTGTGTGTGTGTGTATACCCTGCAATGATTAGCAGGGTATTCCTGCTTTGGTCCAGTGATTCCACTCTGGCTCTGGACAAACCATGACCCTGATGGAATAAGTGGATTAGATAATGACTGACTGACTGGTTACAGGTGACGTGTCACAACAGGGACTGCATAACTACAGACTGTTTCGAGAGCCTATGCAAACCTCTGTCCAGTGTTGAAATTGGCTACAGTGACCATGTGAGCTTGAGAACTGGACCTTAAAAGGTCACTTGGCCCGATAAGTTCTGTTCTCTTTGACATTACATGGATGTCTGGGCAGAGTGATGCTCTGGGCAATGTTCTGCTGAAAATCCTGGGTCTTGGCATTCATATGAATGTCAGTTTGACAGATGCCACCTACCTACACATCGCTGAGGGCTGCAATGATATTCTGTGAAGAGAGCAGCACTGCACACATTGCTCGGAAATGGGTTGAGAAAAGTGACAGTTCAGGGTGTTCTCCTGAGCTCCGAATTCGGCAGATCTCAATCCTTTTGAGCATCTGTGGGATAGGCTGGAACAGATCTGATCCATGTCTGATTTGTGGCGCCTTCATCTCACATCCTACAGGACTAAAGGGATCTGCTGCTAACATCTTAGTGTGTCACATACATCAGGGCACCATCAGAGGTCTCGTAGAATCAATGCCTCTGGGATCAGAGCTGTTCTGGTGTTATGCAGGGGACAAAAAACATGGTCGCAAAGTTTTGCCACATCTGTATGTATCAGTGCTATTTCTCCCGATGGAAAACTCTTTGGCCAAATTTGTTTTGTTTGGTAGCTAGCTTTGTTGAAGTTGTTATTAACCACTTTTCCTAGCTTTGGCTTTTTTAATTTATTTTTTTATCATCTAACCTTCATTTTACACACAGCACGATGAAAAGGAAGAAAAAGTCCCAGATGGGGGACTGCATATCAGTCTACCTGGATTAAAAAAAAAACCAAGAGATTTGGTGTAAAATTGATGCTGTGAACAGCTTGCACTAAAGACGAGAAGGGATAAAGAACACAAATGGTGATATAGGAAAGAATTGATGCACAGGGACAGAAGCGAGAAACACATCAGATGGGGAAAATAGAGAAAGAAGAAGCAAACAGAATTTGACAAGCTATTGCGATTTATGGCTTTGGGCAGAAATGTAAAATTAAATGTGAAGCACAATGTTGAGATATTAACTGGCTGATTGTTGACTATGTACTTGAAATTTTAAACAGACACCGTACATGATACTGAGATGTAAGGTACTGATCACCTGCCTGTGAGGAATTAAGATAAAAGAAAGCAGACTTGTTGTAGATAAATGTGTATCCAGTCTTTCAGTTTTTATTACAAAGTCAACATATCTACATATATGATTTCAAATAAATCAGCAGAGAGAAGTAAGAGGTTGAAAGCGTGAACACTTGTTAGCACTTGGCCTGAATATCTTGCAATGGGATTCAGATCTTGGGGTCCTTTTATTTTGTCCAAATTCTCTGAGATATCCTGCTTTGTCTTCCCTCTTTTAGAGTGCCTCCAGTAAGTATATATGCCCAAGTGATTAGCTCTTTTGTGCTGTATTGCAACATTAACTTTAAGTATATCAGAATGCATTTTATTCTTCATATTTTGAAGCGACTTTTTAAGTAAATAAAATTTTTTAAATTATTGAAAATGTTTTATTATAATAATAATTACACTACTATGCCCTTGACCAAGACACCTAACACCCCAACTGCTCCCCAGATGCCATAGTTTGTTGCTGCCCCCCCCCCACTCCGGACAAGTGTGTTCACCGCCCCCTAGTGTTCACTGTTGTGTTTCACTGCACGGATGGGTTAAATGCAGAGGTCACATTCCTTTGTGTGCAAGCACAGTAGGCAAATAGTTCACTTTCACTTTCACAGATAAAATCAGCTCAGAGCATCTGACATGTCATGAGGACCAAAGAACTGCTCATGAAGTTTCAAGTTTGTTAAAGGAGGTAAAAAAAAATGCTGGAGAAGGGAAGATCAGCAAAACGTCTGAACTTCATAGGAACACTGTGAAATCCATTATAACACAGTAGCCATTCTTCCAAATTTAGCACACTGGCAAGAAGGGCAATTGTCAGAGAAATGTGTTCAAGAGGTCAGCTTAGACAACCTGTGTAGACCTTAAGACTGTCATCAATGCTTCACAGGACTGTGAGGAGCCACTTCGGGAAAAAAGCTAATGTAAAAATGTTTGCTAGAAGGCATAGGACAAAATCTGAGAACTTTTGGAAAAGGATTTTGAGCCATTTGGCCTAAAAGCAAAGCATTGTGTTCATCACTCAGCTAACACCATTCCTGTCATCAAGGATGGCGGTGGTAGTATCATGTTCTAGTGGCTGCTCTTCAGCAGGACTGCAGGAAATCTTATCAACATCACGGGCAACATGGATGGAAGAAAAGGAACACTGGCTTTGAAACCTGAATTTATAAAGACTACACCTAAATCCAACTGAAAGTCTTTTGAGAGTTGGAGGAAAGTTGCTATGAAAAAGGCAAAATCAGTATGTGTGAAGCTCACTGATAAATATCAAGCATAACTCATAGCATAGCTGTACTTGCTGCAAAAGTACAATGCACCAAGTATGTACTTAGGGTGCATGAAGTGTCCTTAATAATACTGAATAATTATGAGGACATCTAAATAATTTGTTTAGTTTAATTTCTGTAGAGTCGCTTCAAAAAGAGCAAGGAAGATAGAATCCCATCCCTAATATACTTCAATTTGATTATGCAACACAACAAAATGAGAACGAATCACTGGGGGGTAAATACTTTCTGGGGCACTGTATGTGCTTGTTTTATAAGATATGCCAA
>JAOVVF010000022.1:7066627-7076804 GCA_028565595.1 Duopalatinus emarginatus
TAAAATCTCTGTGAAAAATGTCTGTGACATGGGTAAAAATGACTTTCAGTGAGAAAGAATGTCTCATAATGATTAGGATTTCATGCCTGAGGTACAAAACTCTATTTTCTCAAAGGCTTAACTAATCCAATATCAGATGAAATTATCAGAAATATAATTGTCTGAGGTTTTTAAAAAATGATCCAAAAGGCACCCGTCTCAGAGAATCATTTTACTACATGTTACATGTCACAAAGAACCCCAGCACCGTGATTAATCTGCCAAGCCATTGCATTTAGGAATGTGTGGCATTTCTTATGGAGAGACTATAGAGCAAGTGTATAGACTGTGTGTGACATATGAAGAACAATCCAGCAAGACTGCAGGTTATTACAATAACTGGAGCAGAAGTGAAAAATTGCATTTCTTCTGTATGGAAATTTGATTTTACCTCCTACCTTCAGCAGCACTTTGCTTGCACAGCTGATAAGGGACTTTTGTCCACAACTTTGTGTACTACGCTGCATTTTTTTTTACCAGCTCTATTGTACACATATTTACACCGATCAGCCATATCATTAACACCTACTAAAACAGCTCTGATCTGTCAAGCCATAGACTTCACAAGAACTCTAAAGGTGTGCTATGGTATGTGGAACCAAGACATTACCAACTGATCCTTCCTCAAACCAGAAACCCTTTGCAGCCTATGCAAATCACTGAGCCTTGGGGGCCCATGTCCCTCTTGCTAGGGACTGGTTGTCCCTCCTTGGACCATTTTTTCAAGAACTGCCTTTCCACTTGCTACCTAATACACCCCACCCCCTGTCAGTTGCCACTGTTTTTCACTTCACCGGTCAGTGGTTTTGTAGTCTTAATGTTATGGCTGATCGGTGTGTATACAGTACATGGTTGTGAATAGATTCAGCTGTACCGTTCACTGGTGCGAGGATGACTCTGGTGTGATCATAGGCAATGACATTAGCATAGCGATTCTTCGGCTTGTTCACCTCCAGGTTCGAGTGCTCCCATGTGAACTGCTGGCCAGGATCAATGGACTACAGACAGGGGAGATAACACAGAGAACATTATTATTTTTTATGGTTACAACTTCAAACATCAGAAATATTCCTAACTCAGTCAATTCATCAGTTTTTCCGCCCTGATGAGCAAACCTGCTTCCTGCTAGTCCTCGATAAAACATCATCTGTATAGCGGGCGCCGTTTCCAGAGGATCTCGCTGAGTAGCAGCATGACTGTATGGACTAAAAGTCACCTTGGATTTTATGACCACCTCTCTTTTTCTCCTCGCTCTCTTTCTTCTCTTTTACCGTTGAATACTCACAACCTTGCTCGCTACCACCCCCCCCTCCCTCTCTCCCACTCTCTCGTTTTTTTTTTATCCACAGATCCTCTCATTTTTCACCCTTTTTCCTCTCACACATACTCCCCTCTCTCTATTCTCAATAGGCCCCCCCCTCTCATCAGTCACCTCATACTCCTGGGAGAGCCGGAGGTTGTCATTGGCCTTCAGGAGCTCGGTGTGTTCTGCCAACTCGGAGATCGGGATGGGGGGGTGACTCATCATACCTGCAGGAGGTCAAAGATCAAATCGGAAGATCAGAATAGACTAAAATCGCCATTAGTCACAAGAACACCTGTGCTAATGAGCCGTGCAAGTGTGTCCGCGTGAATGCATTCGTTACTGTGTGTAGGCAATGGTATAGGTGCGGTCGATGGGCACTGATGGAAGAATCTAGACTTGGATGTAGTGTTATTTCTAATCAGGAATGTCTGCATCTACAGAGATGAAGGCCATTTTGTTTTCAGAAACAGACCAGGACAAAAAAAAAATCAAGAACAGAGGATGTAACATGGAGGGAAAATCCTGTTTATGATCAATGAAGTCATTTTTTGGCATCTTTTTCATATGAGTTTTTGCCAACTGCAGCAGATTGGACGCCATCCTGGATTTTGTCTTTGGTGTGACTAAAGCGATTCACTCTTTCACAGTCAGGAATGTCCTTGTGTTGCACAGTTAGAGTCTGACTGCACACTTAGAATCTACAATATTCTAAAGAAGAACTCTGTTTCCAGCTATGCTTTATATCATTGTTTTTTATCTACTTAAACACCATTTCTGACATCTGGAAAAAAAAATACTAGACATTAATTTGCCTTCATTTTTACTTTAGACATTGGGCTACTTTTTCAGGGGGACGAATTCGATTGGATGCTAAGTAACATGGCTGGGTGCGACAATCTTGCTTTGCTGCCGTGGGTTCTGGGAATTGTGGGCTATTGTAGGCACCTGGTCCAAAGTGGCCAGAAGTCATTTATTTTTAATGTGGATACATCAAACTCTTTAAGGCAGTAAAAACTGTATTTTTAGTCCCTTTCTGACACAGTGATACACCATAAGGATGCATTATATACATAAATATTATATTTTGCAGCTGAAAAAATGACAGTCGAAATTGACATTGAACTTGAAGCGGGTGTTTTTTGTACATATTGCACTAGTCTAGAGCTTTCATTTGTAAACTAATAAATGGACAGGACCAGGCGCTCTGTCTTTAAAAGATAAAAAAAGGCATCATTTAAATTCACATCATGCTGTGACATAACTGTAAACAAATTCTTAAGGCGAATTATTCTGGACTTTTGTGGAACGAAATGCAACAGCACCAACATTGGTCATAATAAACATGAACAGTAGGCAGGACTGGGCTAATTTCTTTCTAGCCCAGACTATAGATCAGTGACAGTCATGTCAGGATGTTACACAAACTGATATGCTTCCTAGATTTTGTTCATCTATGTGAAATCTGATGCATCCTCTGAGCACAGCCTACATTTTGCCCAATAAAAGGTTTTCTGATTTTTTTCCTTAATAGAGAAAATAATGTCATTGTCTGTGTCAGTACAGCCACGTTCACACTCACCAGAGTTTTAGCTGTGTTTTTCGCACTTGTTTTATGTTCTAAAAATTTACCTTTATTTATGTTATGTTTTTTTTTTTAATCACGTTTTTACTTTTTGCCTCTGCTTGTGTGTGTGTGTGTGTGTGTCGATGTATTTGTCCTGCAATGGGTTTGTCCAGAGAGTTTCTGCCTAATGTGTGATGGGATAGACTCCAGCAGGCTTTGCGACCCAGTAGAATGAAAAATGGCTTAGATAATGAGTGAGTCATAACCTCTTACAAATGTAAATATTTAGGCTTAAAAAAAAAAAACGGGGGGAAAAAAATCCAGCAGTAGCAGCTGTTAGTTATGTCCTCTGTGAATCAGAGAATATTATCTCCTGCAAAAGAGACGGTTTATTACACCATGGCAGAAATATCTCTTTGTGTCGAGTATCAATTAATGCTTATGTGCCAGCTTTAAAGGTCACACTGAATTAAAACTGTGAGGTTTCTCTGCTTCATTTTCCCTGCTCTTCAGTCAGTCTTTGGACATCTTTTCCCTGTCTAGCACTCTGAACATATTTTTGTTTTAGCTTTCTTTCTTTCTTTCTTTCTTTCTTTCGCTATAATAAACTCTCTGCTGCTTTTGTTCTCTGTATTATCTCACCGATGACCCTGCAGGGCACACCAATTTTAACCAATACATCCACACAAAGCTGCAATGTTCCTTCCACATATGTACAGGGTCAGAGAGAGAGAGAGAGAGAGAGGAAGGGAGAGAGAGAGAGAGAGAGAGAGAGAGAGAGAGAGAAAGGAGAGACGGTGGGTATTAAAGTGTGTTTGTGTGTTTACGAGCCTGGTGTCTGGAAGTTGATGCGTCTCATCTCGACGGGGTCGGTGGGGTGATGAGCCATCATTTCAGCGTTGTTCAGTAAACACTTGGTGCCAGGCTCAGAGTCTTTGCGCTTGCTAATTAGCAAAAACAAACACACACACACACACACACACACACACACACACACACACACACACACACACACACATACCCATGTACAAATTCAGGCTTAACTAGACTCAAGACACAGAAATCAATATGTCCAATCTACAAGTCTAAACCAGCACTAAATAGGGGTTCTAGCAGCCAACTGCTAAACGTTATATAACAGAAAGTCAATTCGGCTATTATTAGCCATAAAGTTCCCTCATTAGCAGGTTGCAGTATTTGCTATTTGAGAATTTTTTTCCCCCTTTTGAATAAATACTGTAATGTTCTACTGGGAATTAGAGGTCAGCACCAACCTACCTGTCTGGTTTGCTGATGTCCCCGGAGAATGCCATGTGAAACATGAGAGGGAGAGAATAACAGAGTCAGGAAAAGACAGGAAGAGGAAGAAGAGGGAGAGATAAAGTAGGAGAGAGAGGCAGATAGTTCAGGACGACCAGAGGGCAGTATAGGAAGAGAAAGAACAAGGAAAAAAAAAAAAAATCAATATTTTGCATTCGTATGCACAGGCTACATGACACCTTCTCCAGATAACAGTGCGTTTCATCGGGGAATGTTTAACTCCTTTCCCCCTTGGGGATGAGAATGCTTCCGGACTAAATAGAAAGGCTGCGATGGTTCTATGGCGAGGGATTTACATGCCAAAAATGAGGTCTAATAAGCCAAGGTCAGGGCGTGTCTGCAGCTTGGCAGACTGTATCACCCTGCCTGAGCAAACGCGTTCCGACTAAGTAAGCAAATACAGAAAGATACTCCTCCCTGATTGAATGTGACTGCTGGGATTCTCAGTACGAACTGCTCTGAATTCCACTTCTTTATAAGCTGCTCTCACTTTGCATTGAGGCTCACAGGATTTTGGCACGCTGAACAGAAAAATCGCTTGGCAGCTCTTCCATTATCTCCTGTTATCATTTAATCTCTTTTTTTTTCCCTGATACTATTCTCTCCTCTACCAAAATATCACCCTGTTACATATTTAATAACTGCTTTAACATTCTCCCCATTACACTGGCAGTGTGTAATAGTGGCCCCATTACCAGCCATCTTTTTCCTCTTTTTCCACTTTTACCTCTTTTTGCCATTTTTTCTTCCTCTATTTCCTAAATTTCTCTCTACGGGAAGCAAGCCAATAAGATATTTTACACTATTGTCCCATATTTTCCAGAGCTATTTCATTTATAAATTTCTTAATATGTGCAGAATTCTGCATAAAAACGTATCTACTAGGTTTCTGATGTAACCAAATATGAATTCATTATCTGGAACAAATAGACAAGGGTTTACATGGACATGATACTAAAGAGGTTTTCCCTTTCATAAGAGTGTAACTGAGCAGTAAGACATGGAGCGCACATATAGAAAATACATCATTTGTTCATCTTTTGTAGCTGCCTGGTCAGTCATTGTGGTTTAAATGAGCATACTAGCTTGTTTTTTGTTTAGTATTTTGTAAATAAATAAAAACAAAATAAAAAAAAATGAAATGAAAGTGAACTATTTGCCTACTGTGTTTGCACACAGAAGGAATTTAACCCATCCGTGCAGTGAAACACACACACACCAGTGAACACTAGGGGGCAGTAAACACACTTGCCCAGAGCAGGGAGCAGCCCCAAACCACGGCGCCCGGGGAGAATTAGGTGCCTTGCTCAAGGGCACCTCAGTCATGTCTTGCCCTGGGCGGGGATAGAACCCACAACCTTCCAGTCAAGAGACCAGTTCCCTAACCACTAGGCCTCAGCTGCAGGTACGAATAAAAATAACTGTGCAGGAATAAAAACACAGTCCTGCATACATCTCTAGTTAAGGCAAAATACTTGGGTGATGAAGCTAAGGATAAGAAACTCTTTTCACCCAGCATTTTCTATTGTCTCCAGGGGTGTATTGGAAAAATTCTTATTTAATTTCAAATAAACAGAAAAGCTACATTATGAACCAAATAGTTACAGATACAAAGACAGGTAACTTTGGGACACTGAGTTAAAACCCATAGCATATATACTACATCATTATATCCATTTTTCCTAAACCGTACGTATAAAAATATGGTATTGCCTAAATTTTTACAAATAAGCATCACTCACTTCTTGTACAGCAGGATAGCAATGACAATGCAGATGATGAAGACCACAGCTAGGACAGGTCCCACCACCCAGATGAGTCCATCTCCAGCATCCAGAGGCTGGGGATCCGAGTCAGGTGCAATGACTGGATCCGTGTAGGGGCTGGCAACGAACATCTTCTGAACCCACAAACACAACAGTGTCACACGGTGGAATTAAATCGGTTGCTGCTGAAGAGTTTTTCACAAAACAAAATAGAGACATTGGACGGGGTATACACTGAAATGGCAGATACACTGGTACAGACATTGATTGCATCCACCAGTACATATATAAAGTGAAAGACGTTTATGGTATGGGTTTTATTATCTGCCATTGCATGGGACCCATGATATGTCAACAAATGTCTCTAGACACATCTAAAGACAACAAATCATGGTTAGAGGAACACTCATCTGACTTTGGGGTTTTGTCATTCTCAGCTAAGACAACAGATCTCAGAATTGTGGAGCGTTCTGCAGGAAGTTTCATGTTCATTGCCTACAGAATATTTCCAGAAGCTCATGGAGTCCATGCCGTGTCATATTTCTACAGTCCTAAACTTTCATGCTACCATTTTTTCCATCATAGTCATCTTTTTAATTTTTGCCTTTTTGTATGTGCAAACTATACAATCACAACTGCAACTCATGATAATCACAACTGCAACTCAAATGTAAACCCCAAAATAAATTGCCAACATTTTATTTACGATTGTGAATTAGAGTCAAAATTTTTTTTTGGATTAGATACAGTTCAACCCATTTCTTTTTATTTATTACATATTTGTTTAAAATCCAGCTTGCCTACATGTATAAATTAAATTAAACCTGGATTGTTCCATTTTATACATGATTTCAAACTTTGATAGTTATATAATAAACAGAGCACACTTCCATAACCATCTTTTTACTTGCAGCAACCTTGGACAAGCCACTCTCTATCTCAGCTTTATTTCAACCATTTTGTTTAGCTCTTTATTTCCACAAATCTTGCCTGCTGAGTGCTTTCCTTTTATAGGCTGTTAGCCGCAACACCTGCATAAATTATGCATTTGACATGCAAATACGAAACTGTGTGGAAGGAGGCATGTGAGGGGGTAACCATGCAGTCAATCAATGCCATAGGACAGAATCCAAAAATTCTTGGATGCTTGTTTTTTATGCAACTTTGATGAACAGGGATAATTTTCAATATTCCTTTGAATCGACAAACCAACATCCTCAGAACTAAAACAGTTATCCATTAAAAAAGTGTTTTATGGCTGACTCAGCCAAACATAGTCTAATGTGTCACAGTCATCATCAATGGTTTTAAGAGGCCAACATTCACAGGACGACAATACGACAAATGGAAACCTATTCACTAAACATGCATGTAGTACTACAAACTACAAACAACATAATATTACACAAAACAGCGAAATAGTGGAACACTACATGGTCCACACTATACACCTAATAGAATGTTTTTTTGCGATTCATCCAATTAAATGGACTGACGTTTCTTATAGCAAGCACACAAAATATAGGCATGGAGAATCACACGAGTGTTGGTGGATTTCATGGAGAAATATAGAGGGCACATTAACATCAACGCTTTAGAAAACCTGCTTGCTCAGCTGCAGCCTCTTACCCCAGTGGTGGAGTTGAGTTCAGCGAGGATAAAGAAGACATACTCCTGGCCTGACTCCAGAGCGCGGTTATCAAAGCCACCATAGTCCAGCTGGTCCCCGAGCGTGAAGAACGCAGGCAGGGTGGAGGGAGTGAAACGGGCAGTGATGTAGGCACGACGAAGGTCCACTTGTCTCTGCCGTGGGTCATGCTGCTTCTGGCTAATGTCCTTCAACAGCTAAAAGAGGACACTCAATTGAAAATAGTTTATCTCTAACACAGTAGATAAAAGATGCTCGGAAAAAAAAACAAATAAGTAATGAATTTATTGTTCAATATTGTGTAATGCAGCTGAATATAATTTTATTCAGCTTTCAAAACCATTAGTGAATTTGATGTGGCTGAAGTGCATGTCATTTGGAGCCTATTTTAGTCCTATGCACACTGCAGGCCTGCAGGTGTTTAGTGTCATCTTTAAACACATAAAGCACTTTAGATAATTTTAACATAGCCTGATAGGTGTCACAGGAGTCACATAGCCTGATAGGTGTCACAAGTTTGGGTTTTTTTTTTGCAGTTCTCTTTCTGTCCATGTCTTATTACAGGCTTGTTACCCTAATGTGTGCACCTGTTCTGTGTTGCCCTGTTCTTTCCAGTACTCCCTTGCTAATTGCTCCTTTGTATTAATTAGTGACTACTGCCTGTCATCATCTATGGTTATACATATTTCTAGTTAAACATTGACTGTTCTTTGACCCACACTATGGACATTGATTATGTCTACTGCACTGCCCTTAACAAAGCATATACTGACTTTTCACACTTGAATCTTCCCTTCTAACCACATGTTATATCACCATTCCTCTATCTGTCTCTCCCCATTTTCTTCTAACTTGCATGTATGTTTGGGATGTACACACAGGCTAAGGTTTACACCTCTGCATTATGTCCCTTTACTTATCATGTGCTTCAGCCTCAGAGAACAGACAGCTCAAAGTCCCCCAGGAGAAGCTAACACCAGCCTCACACTTAACTCTGCTGAGTGCCCTCATCACTCAGGCTCAATATACCCCTGCCCAGATGGATTATTTTCTTCCGCAGGCCAAGTTCCAGCAGAGACATAACTTAAAGTCAGTGTGGTAAAAGAATCAAGTGTGCCAAATAAGTATGGAGTAACAGTGTGGTGGTTTGGTGAACATGTTTTCCCAGCAATGCCATTGTGAATTCTACAACGGTGTATTAGGGCCACTGATAAAAATAAATTATATTTTAAGAATAAGGTGAAAGTGAAGTATTTGCCGGCTGTGAACACGCACACACCAGTGAACACTAGGGGGCAGCGAACACACACTTGCCCAGAGCCCCGAACTACGGTGCCCGGGAGCAGTTGGCAAAGTTAGGTGCCTTGCTCAAGGGCACCTCAGTCGTGTCTTGCCATGGTCTGTGTGGGGATCAAACCCACAACCTTCTGCTCACGAGACCGGGTCCCTAACCACAAGGTCATGGCTGCCCCAAAGTCATTATGTTATGAGAAAAAAGTAGCATGATATGATATTTCAAGAAAAAGGTTATAATATTATGAGAATAAATAGTATTTCGAAAACAAAGTTGTAATATTTCAAAAACGTCTAATATTGCAAGAATAAAGTCTTTTATAGTATTTTATATAGGGTTATTTAAATAATCTGTGTCTACACCCAAACAGCACAGAACTACTGCAGGCTGTTACAGTATCAAAATGTATTCAAATGTGAATTTGTATGACTTGTGTATGTGTTTTACTTGAAGAAAACCTGTTAAGAATTTAAATACTAAGTAATATATGCAAATACCTCTGTAAATAATAGCGCTCATGTTGATCATTAGTAACGTTACATGCAAATAATAATTGTCATTTTTAAATTGTACCTTAGTATTAAACATTATCAGAAATAAAATAGAGTTCTGCACAAATTGTGTAGAGACACAGATCACTTAAATAAACCTTTTTTGAAATACTATGACTTTATTCTTAAGATATTTTGCCATTATTATCGAATTATGTAGGATCACGAGATATACTTTAGGTGGGCCTAATACGCCATCCTGTTCTGAAAAACACCAGAGGAACTGTGGATTTTTTTCAGGCCATGACTGAGACTCGAGCTTCAACTTCAACTCTACTGACTGTAATGTCACAAATGTCACACTACCTATAGAGAGGGTACAAAAAGTCAGAGGTGTTTACCCACCAGGAACGCTGACGTGTTTCACCACTGACATTTGCTCAGAAGCTACAGGGTGTTGGCTTAATAAATTTTTCATAGAAATCCTGATTTTTTTCTATTTCAGGTTCAGTGCAATGTGGAGTCTAATCAGAACCTGATGATAATTAACAAGATGCCACAATTGATCAAGTCAAATTAAAGTAACACACCCAATTATTTTTTCACTTTGTGCATTGTGCAAGTAACATTTTAATAAAGAAAAACAATCTGCACATAAACTACTTATTTTCGTACATCAGGACAACTACTGCCCACATTACACACACTGGACTAATATAACACAATACACTCACTGTTCACTAGACATT
>JAOVVF010000022.1:7096869-7110021 GCA_028565595.1 Duopalatinus emarginatus
AATCTAAAATGTTTTTGTACTGACTCAAAAATGCAGAATTCATAAAATAAATGTCTACAACAACATTTATACTATACGCCATATAGGGTGCCTAAGACTTTTGCACAGTACTGTATGTGATATGTATGTGTTATGTATGTGTCATCACATCATCTTTAACATTTCAGCAAGTGGCTTCTGGTTTTGGTCTCTCTGGACCATATTATTATTATTATATTATTATTATAAGTGGCATTTTTAGGGTCTGAGCTTTACTCTGTAATCACAGCCACATTAAAACAGTAACTTCCCAGATTCCTCAACCGACATCTGATTCATTTTAAAAGCCATAAGACCAGCCTCAAGTCTGGTAACATGCCTGCAGTCGATCGACACGCTGCTCTGGTTTTCCGTGGTGAAAGAAGCACACTTGACACTCACCAGGCATGAGATGGAGTTAAGGCTCGTGCACAGGGCAGCCAAGGGTCTTGAGTGGGCAGAGGAAATCGAAACCAAATATAGAGAGGGCGGAATGGTGCAAAGAAAGAGAAATTCAATGAATAAGAAAAACACGCCTGAGGAAATGTAATAATGTAATATCAGATGGTGGAGATGAGATACTGGAGAAGATTTCATGTCCCCAAGATGACAAACAAATCAATAAACCTAATTACGGGCACCAAATTCAATTTGGCTCAAAACTTAATAGATAAATGAGTTGAGCGAAACAGTGAGGTGATGGAGCAAAATAATATTAATGGCATTTGTTAATGGCTTTGTGATGAATACCACCAAGCACCAGCACTGTTTATCTAAGAAACCAGGGAAACGCTGAAACAGTCGAGCGGCTGATGACGAGAGAAGCATATTGAACCGGAATGGACAACCTAATTAAAGGGAAAGTGAGTGCGTAATGGATAGCTGTCACCTGTCACCCCTCGTTCTGTTGCAGCACAAAAAGAGATTGATGGATGGGTGGATGGGCATCTGGCCTGAGGGGAGAAACAGATCAAGCTTCTCATCCATATGGTGACAGTTTATGGTGAGTGAAACTAAGCCTAGTGCCGCAGCCTGACACCAATACGTGTCATTTAATTTAAAATCCATCAAGGGTTATTAAAAAGATGGTGCGATTTTTTTTTCTGAAGGATTATGAGATCCTCCCGAGCACATGCCACAAATCAACTTTAATTAGCTTTCTTGTTTAGTAAGATAATGAAGAGACCAAGAATGCATATCATTTCTTATTGTGCTGAAGAAATCTTGGCCATAGGGTCTCAGACATGTCATTACATTGCAAAATAAAAAACGGCAAAGCTGACAATCTAAAATTGTATACCCGAAAACTACCTTTATCCATCTGTAAGGAACACCACACCATAAACGATATACAACTAGCACTGCTGCTCTATTGTATTCAAAAGCAACCTTGCTCTGATTACATTAACTGCACTGTCAGCTATTATAAATGTTAATGCATTGCAGTAGTGTAGTATGTGTAAACATGATTTGCCAGAACGCATTCATATTAAGTAGACGTGACCCGTCTGACAATGTGTCGTGTGTATCTGGAGTGCCGTGTCTCAACCGGCCTTTGTTGGAGGGAAGGCTGATTAGGCTGTGACTCCTCTTCCATGGGTCTCATCAAGAATTACTGACTAAAATATACAGAGCCAATATGACTGTAAAACACAGCACTACACTTAGCAGAGTGAATCCATAAAGTGCTGATGAAGAGAATGATCCACTAAATTTAAACAGATACAAATGAAAGCATTTTATATGGAGTAATATGAACCTACTTTTTGCTGGATGACTATGAGTTATACAGTCTGGATACAGAATCTGAGTCAACTTTAATAATATCAATAATAATTATAATAATAAACATTTATTTAATAAGCACCGTTCAAGTCAGCCAAGGACAATGTACTGTAAATATACTATAATATACTATACTATAATATACTATAATACTGTAAAAATAACAATTATTATAAACATGCAAACACAACACTTGAAAAGAAAAACAAATCAAATAAAATGGAATAAAATACAATTTCGGTTCTGGCTCACCCATAAGCCAGCTGAAACAGGTTTCAAGACACACTTTGAACATAGAGGCGGACGAAAAAGGACGGAAATTGGAGGGAAGACTATTACACAATTTTAGACCAGCGACACTTAAACCTCCATCAACTAAAATTATGCAGCTTAGAGACGGGAACATTAGGAAGGAGCCAATCCAAGGTACAAAAAGATTCTGCACAGGAGTGTATGACTGAAGAAGACTACCAAGGTATGATGCGCCGGGGCCATGCAAAGATGTAAAAACCAGCACAAGCAATTTCTACTGTGCACAATATTAAACTGGAAGCCAGTGCAGATGTCTGGTTGGTGTTGTACAGCGGTGACATCATTGGCTCCCATGTGAGAGACCTGGGTTCGATTCCCGGTCTGGGCAGCCAGTCTGTGCTACACCAATAAGGGTCTTTGGGCAAGACTCCTAACACTACGTTGGCCTACATGTAATACCAATAACCTTGTAAGTCGCTCTGGATAAGAGCTTCTGCCAAATGCCGTAAATGTAAATGTCTGAGAGTTGGACTAATATGCTCCCATGGTCCTGGTGTACTCATTAGTTGCTAATATAAAGCCACACCCATGTGACTACTCATGAATCAGACCCCTCAAGTACACAAAAACCAACTTCCATGGTAGTTTCAACACATACACAGAGCGTTAAACTCGCATGTGATGGAAAAAATAATCTGCATTAATTTACATTACACACATATACATCACCTCCCTGAAATCTCAACAGTTCAATGTGCAAACTCTGTGCTGCCACACCACTTGGAATGACACTAATAGATGGCATTAGTGTGAATGGCAGCAGGGTTAATTTGGATCTTTGGTCACAGTGATTGAGGGTAATTGCATGAAAGCTCCACAGCTAAAGGCTGTACTGAGGGACGAAGGACCAGAAGCGAGGGAGTTATTAGAAATAATGGAATCAGCGCCGGGCCGTCAGAATAATCAATAAAAGCGATAACGCTCTTCCTATGAACTGCCTGAGCTCGGGGTACACAGCAATGTGGCATACACAGCATGCCCAGTCATGTAACACAGTAATTAAAACGTAGCAAAATAATTACATTTAGGGTACAAGTGATGACACACAGAATTAAATAACGACAATTTGTAATTGCTTTCAAAACGGTTATCTCGGCGCAATGTCTAAAGCACACATGCAGGCTAATTGGGGTAAGTTTGGCTCCTATTGTCCGTATGATACAGGTCAACACTTTGTAAGCAGCCGCCATGAGGGCGGTGTCGACAGAATTCAGCTTTTGGCGCTGATCTGAGCTCGACATTCAGCTTTATAAAAAAAATAAAAAATCAGTTAGGGGACTGTGAGACTACATGATTTATAGGGGTAATGATATGGATATTGGGATGTGCCTGGGAAAATTAAACCAGTATCCAAAAGGTCACCATCTTCTAAACTCAGCCTGTGAATAGTATCCGTGGACTACTTGACAATTGTGACTTCCTTAAATGAAAGTCAAGAATCTCATTCTCTAGAAATGGCATTTCCTTTCGAAAAGGCTCTAGTCTCAAATTTAGCACCACTGAAACTCATGGGGATGTTTGCATTTGCTGAATGTGTACTGACTCATCTTAGACTTAGAGTCAGAAAAAACAGATGATACATTCCTAGCCAAGGGCAATATTATAAAGAGAGGCAAATGAATGGGTGAAAAAAAAAGAGATCAAACTTTGTACTCTGGAGTCTATTTTTAAATAGTTCTCCACAGAGGTTTGAATCACGACCAGTTTTCTCTAGTCTGAGACTTTTAGACTTTTAGTACTGTGAAATAAGCATTTCACAAGGGTGAAGCGTTGCACCGGAAGCTTATCTTGATCAGACACGGTCTACTCCAGGTTTGTCTTGCTGATGAAACGAGCACCTTGTTCTTTTACAATGTTCTCGGACTGCAGTCTAATCAGTGCCTCTGCCCTACTCCTAGTCAAACTAACATAATGGATTTGCTCACCAACAGACAGTAACCTTTGTGTTTTGGAGAGATCCATTGCTGAAAACTGGAGATCGTCAAACAACCTGATCATGAAATCCACTAATACCTACTGGAGTAAATGATTAAATGGTTTATCTTCTGGACAGTACATGCACATCTAGATCAAACATCATATTCACCCTGGAAAGTAACAAATTGACACATTGCTTTGCTTTCACCGACAAGTGACATGTAACTAGTCAACGTTATTTCTTTAACTCTGTGCAAATTAGGTATGTCAAGGGTACGGTGATAAATCCAGATGTTTGGCTAGAATGATTCCTCAGACCAATTCTTAATTTTTCTACAAAATTCATGTTTCATTTCTACAAAACCTAATCACTGGCAAAATGCACAAACTAATCGAAGTAAAAGTGTTGGCCTTGAAAAGTTTTTAGCGTCTTTCTGTCTTAGTCGGTGGTTGGTGTGGTACAGCGGTAACATCATTGGCTCCCGTGTGAGAGACCTGGGTTCGATTCCCAATCTGGGAAGCCAGTTTGTGCTACACCAATAAGGGTCCTTGGGCAAGACTCCTAACACTACGTTGGCCTACCTGTAATACCAATAACCTTATAAGTCGCTCTGGATAAGAGCATCTGCCAAATGCCGTAAATGTTAATGTTAATCGTGACTCAGCCTTGCTTTCTTTTTGACTTGACGAGACGTTAAATACAGTTCCTGTCAATTTAACCCCACTTTACAGGCTTGTTTTAGTTTTATTATACTGAATTTACAGGCAAATCTTACAGTAGAAGTCTTGGAACATGAGTATGCTGTGTTGTGTTTAAACACTAACCACAAAAGGCAACTTTAAAGTCTGAAACAATGACTTCAAACCCAGTTTGATGCTCATCTGCATTCACAACACTACACAATAAAGCACCAGTGTTGAAGGACACGCCTAGTTCTTTCTATCCATCACCAGTGGAGATTAAAAAAAAAGGCTTACCGTGAGTGGTGGTACTGTCGTGCCATGCCAGTGCAGTTCTTCACTCGAGGTCTCAGTTCCCATCAGAGGCCAGACTGATTCTCACTTACCATACACTGGCTCTTCGGATGCTGTTTTCTACTTATGTTCAGTAAATAGTTTATATTGGTGTATGGTTGAAATGTGATCAAATACCACCGAAATAGAAAACAAAAAAGATTAATGATTTCAAGTCATTTGGTAAACCATGTAGTGTTGTGTTAGAGTTTGCGGTTAAGGAAAAGTAGGGGATCAAGAATAGGGATAAAAAGAAATATAAGGTGAAATAAGGTAAAAATTAAATGTAAACAAACACAAATCCCATCCAGTCTGTTTGTGGCTTTTTGTATTGCAGGTAATGCCAGAAAAATTCACACACCACATGACAAAGGCTATATAACATTCAAATAGCAAAAAATAAGGTGACAGATATGAATGCAGAAGCTGAAGTTGAATGAATAATGATGGATGACGATTGGATGGATAGTTGACAGACAGATACATGATATTTTGAAGATTCAGGCTAATTCTGTCAGGAGTTTGGTGGACGAGTGAGGCATGCATGTGTCTCCATGTTTCAATTTCATGCAGGTTGAGCAGAGCGACAAAATAGGGATGAATGGGAGAAATCCATAGCACAATCCTGAGATTCCTCACCAATCCACTACCGTGTGTCTCTATTCTGTCAAAGTACTCTTCATGACTAAAGCGCTTTTTAAGTTCGACACTATGCAAAAATCATCAAATAGCCATTGGAGGTCACATGCACAACTTGTCCATACTGAAACAGAGGTCATATTGCATATCTAGCAAAATCAGCCATTTTTAAATCACAAAGAACAAAATGGGACACAAGGAGAAATGAGTATGTTAAAAGATGGGGTCATTCCAGTTGATTAGAGCACAACAGTACAGAAGTTCTGATGAGACATGGACATACTGGCTTGTGCAGTGCGCTGGAAGATCTCATTGGTGAAGGCTCCAATGCCTTTGCTGGAAATGGCCGCCAGAGAGAAGGTGTACTCTGTGTTTGCTCGTAGACCCTCGACAACATATGAGGACCTGTGCTCGAAGCTCTTCTTCTCCTGTAGGTTCAAAATAACTGGATTATCAATTAAAATTCAGAAACAAATGGGCCCTGCCACGCTCCAGCCAGGAGTCTACAGAACCCCTGGTGGCTGAGCAAAATGGCAGCACCCAGAAATTTTTACCCCTGGCTTATTGATTCTGTGTTTATGATCAAAACGCATTGTGTTTCACCCGTGTTTAAATCCTGTTTGGTTTCTTCGCGAACCACAGTGCCTGCATCAAGTCATGCTATTTTGTTTTTCTTGACACAGCTCTTGTTCCACAACTCTGATTCCTGCCACTGCCCTGTTATACCTGTTCGCCTATATTTTCAAAACTGTCTAGTAAACCTGCGCTTGTGTCCTAACGCCTGTCTCGACGAGTTTCTGACTTCCATCTTACACCTTTATTGTCATTGCACAGGGTGCACTAAAAAAGGAAACAGCAATCCTGATGGTACATTCAAACAAAACAAACCGCAGTTAAAAACAGACAAGAGTATATAAGCAAAGGTATGTATATATCAGCCGCAAGCAAAAGTTATAACTATGTTTGCACATTGGTGAACTACGGGGTTTCTGGGAATAGTAGTAGAGCTGGTGTCATTGTAATGTAAAGTGTAGATGTAGATGTAACTGTGTATACTGTGGTCACACACAATCAAGTTGTTTTAACATAATTTGGATTTAATTACTTGCTGTGCTGTTTAAGTGTTTGAGTTAAAATAGTAAAATGTACGACGTGAGTCAAAAGTCACAGGACGCATGACCACCTTCCCATTGGAAAAACTTGCCCTCGATCCAATGTAGCAGCTTTCAAGATGACAGCTATGGTCTTGGCATAAAAATAGGTCCCCTCACCTGTTACTTGCTGGGGTATTCGGATGTAATTGTCCCTTTCCCTTTCGTTTCTGAAATAACTCCTGACGTTTGACTCACCCTAACAGGATAATGTGTTAACTGTCAGTATGCACCTTAATACCACCACAATATTCTGTTGTGATACATTGCCTGCATCTTAAATGGCAGACGTATGTTTCAGATCTGATCCAGTGTGCACTCCCTGACCGGTTAAGCAGTAGGCTCTTTTAGTAGACAAGTATGCAGTATGCACACGAACTTGCATACACTACCTTCACCATCTAACCAACGTCATGTAATGCACATAACATTAATACAAATTTTACAACCAGACAAATGTCTTTGTTCTCTACAAAGCTACTTATGTTAATGGCAGTTGTACGAAATAATATTGTTCTTCTTCTGGTTTTCCTCCATTTTCTCCTTCAACTTTTAATACCATCGCATCTTCAGTTGAATTATGGGATCGATTATCAGACCACAGTGTGCTGTGTTTGCATACTTCAAAATGGCTGCCAATGTAGTACGTCATCTGGGGACATATATTAAGCCACATGACCCATTCTCACATACTGTTTTTGCATACTGTTCAGTATGGAAGTAGGCGAATTTGGATGCAGACATTGTCAGAGGTGGATGTTGCTCAAGTTCCTGTCTTTGAATTCTGAGCTGTTCTACTGTGCTTTTTTTTTCTGAGCAGCCCGTACACCAAACCCCCCTCCCCACCCAACCCATCCATAATAACTATAATAATCAGACGTCTCACCTGTGTGCCATGTTTGGCAGCTCTGTAAATGAGCTCGTAGCTCTTGATGGGCTCTTTAGAGAACGGCGGATCCCACATCAGCTCGATGCTCGTATCTCTCACTTTGCCCACCCGGAACCTGCCCGGCTGGCCTGGGACTAAAAGAGAGTTTATAAATAAATGATGCAAATTAATATGACATGAAAATGATCGAATTACAAAACCATTTGTGATGAGCTCCAGTGGCACATAAAAAAGTGGCGTAACGGCAACAACGCTAAAATGTTTTCTGAGCTAAAAAAATTATTCTGCTTCGTTTCTCTAATGAACATTTACGTTATTTTAGGTAAATCTGAGCTACGGTTTAATTAAATGTGTTCGAAATGACAGCTTTTTAAAAATATGAACGAAAAAAGTAATGCCTTTCCCTGTCACTTTCCATCCGCCTCCATCTATTTTCTCTCCCAGACACACACCTGCCATGAAAAGAATTCCTACACAGTGGGTTTTATGTGTCCACAAATCTAGTTTATGTCACTAATAATAAAGATAAAGAAATGGCATTACTCCAGGCTTCTTCTGAGATTTAGTGGATCTTCACTTTCTTACTTTCAACTTGAAACCATTTAATGAATCCCCCAAAGCTATAATAGTCACCTTAGAATAAATCTGAACATTTTTATATCTAGTCAAAAGACATTATTTGGGTCGATCTATTGCTAACTAGGGAACAGAGCATTGCGTTAAATTGGCATTCCTTAAAGGAAAAGTTCAGCAGGAAACACATTAAATATGCTTCTATTGAAATATATATATGATGCGCTTAGCAATTTTAGTGCAAATTTGTTGGATGGTGTCGTATTTTTGTTATATCCATGATATTTTGTTATTCCCATGGAATTGGCGGTTCTTGGTGTGTAGTTGAATGTGGGCATCTGTAGGCTTATAGTTAATCAACCAGCCTTCAATCCCTGCACCGGCAATACACCACTGACGTGCCCTTGAGCAAGGCATCCGTACCCCAACTGCTCTGGGCAAATGTGTTCACTGCCACCGAGTGTGTGTGTTGATTAATGTGTATGTTTTACTGCACAGATGGGTTAAATGCAGAGGTCAAATTACTCTGTGTGCAAGCACAGTGGTCAATGAATCGTTCACTTCACTTTTCTTTATGGGTGATGTAAAAAGTGTATGTATGTAGCCGTTATCACATGTGGAATTAAAGAAAAGCTGTAAGGCTCTCAAGTTTTTACTCACCCCCAGGCAGGACTTTAATATGCACCGAGTCAGAGAAGGGTCCATCTCCGACCGAGGTAAAAGCCAGCACACGGATGGAATAGGTCTCAGATGGAGCCAGGCTCTGGATGGTGGTGATTACACTATCCTGAACATTATGGATCCTCCAGCTGCTCATTGGCTGGGACGGGTCCATGGTGTAGTAAACTCGATAGCCCTTTATCTGGCCGTTGGGTTCTTCTGGCTCCTCCCACCTGACAGTTACGGCGCTGGGTGAGATAATTTGAGCCTGGACGTTCCGAGGCGGGCTGGCTGGTGCCTGCTCACCGGTCCTAGCTTCCACCTTGTTGCTGGGTGGGCCTTGGCCGATGGTGTTAAACGCAGAGACACGGATCTCGTACTCGGTGTTGGGGTAGAGGCCACCGATACTGTAGCGTGTCGTCGTGATGCCGTCCACTGTCTCAAATTTGCTGTCGGGCGATTTCGCCTGGTATTGGATGATATAGTATGACACAGGGTCTGGGTTGCCAGAGTCCCAGGTGATGGTGATGCTCGTGGCTGTTGTCTCTGTAACGACGGGAGTGCCGGGAGCTCTGGGTAATGCTGTGACAGAGAGACCGCAAAAGCGTTTGAGTTCATGTACAATTTGATGTTAGATAAGAAAACAGACTTAATAAAACACGAATATGACAGGCTGGAGTAGATATGTACAACTAACAAATAACAGATGGTCACACGTTTCACTGGTCACTAATTAAAAGAAAAGTCCAGATTTCCATCAAAATTAAAGTACTAGATGTGACTTGTCAGACATGCCTGATGAAAACACACCGACTCTTTCTTACATTTAACGATGACCTGAGCCACAGCTTCTATAATCCCCAAGCTGCTCATGGCCACGCAGGTGTAGTTGGCCGACTCCCGGACACCGTTTAGCTCCAGAACATTTCTGCCGACCGGCATCTCGTCTTCAGGCGTCAGGTCTTCGGAGTTCAGCATCCATTTCACATACGGCATAGGAGAGCCCACCGCTACACAGGTGATGTTTACGCTTCCTCCCGGCATGATCTCGTGACTAGAGGGCAGGATGGTGAAACGGGGCGGCACTCGGCGAACTGCGGCACAGAACGAGACAGAAGAAGAGACAGAGATAACAATAATGGCAAACAAACATGTGGGGCTTACAGACATGTTCACGGAGGTACAGAGGAGGAGCTGGACATCAGAATTGACAGGAAAAGCACATCTATATATAGTCATATTGCACAAAATAAAAAGTATGGTATGAGACGACATGATATAGGGATGTAAAAAATATGTGAAAGATCATGTAGTCAGTATAATAAACCGACTAGTTCTAAAGAAATGCAGGGTCCGTTTAGGTAGCAGTGATTAACATCATCAACTTCAGGTTTTAATAAGACACTAAGTGAGTTCTAAACAGGAAATGTAAGAAATAAAAACTCAAAAACGCCAACAGAAAATGTTAAGACATGAGAGGTTTCTGTCTCATTGCCAGTTTTTGGTTTTTTTTTCACCCAGGCGACATTTTAGAATAACACTGCACTGCCATTAGCAACTCAGCCAGGAGCGAGTGGGAATAATAATGCTGCATATTTCTTTTTAACAGTCACATTGTTCCAGTGAGTTTTAATTTCACCGAGCAGCCTATTCGGCGTCAGGTTTTGCAGCCGATCTGAAATGCCCTCCGCTTCCCTACGGCTTCGCCACACAATGACAAATTTAAATGGGATTTTTGTGCAGCTTCAGGGCCAGACTCGATCCAACGGGGTCCTTTCAAGATCAGACATGGCTCAGATCGATGCGTGCAGCTATTGATCTCATGGGCAGTTCAGTTTGGGCTGTGCTCATTTATTGAGCATGTCAGATATGGATTTGCAAAAACTGCATGAGGGAGCAGGACAGCATGGCCTGCCTAGAATAACAGGGACAATTGGACCTTAGAGAGGAAAGAAACTCTAGGCTACTTGCGTGGGTTAGTGTATTTGGCATATCTAAAACTAGCCTGTATATTAACAGGCAGAACTTCTTCTCAAAGTAGGGATGTGTATTGTTTGCATAGTCCTGCATATATCTGTTTTTACAACAAAAAAATAAAATCACACTTTTAGTTGTCAATGTGCTTTAACACTGACGTTGATACTGGGGTTTGCTTTGAGAAATATATCCTAACATAAACTCTTAATGCTGTATGCATTATTTTTGCAATAAAGAACGTTACCCGAAAAAATAAAATGTGCAAATAAATTCATTGCAGAACAAAGAAATAACCTGCACTGTTACAGCGAATTTTTCCAGAACAACAAAACGTACACATACACACTGAATTGCCAGAAAAACTGGTACACCAGTCTAACACTACATAGTGTGTAGGACTGCAGAAATACGACAGGATATGGACTACACGAGCTTTCTGCAGGCAATGAACACCACACTTGCTACACAAAGGTCCACAACTGTGAGATCTGATGACGTGGGAATGGCCAGAACCCCAAACTCTAGCCCTAACCATAATGTGGCGTCTCTAGACATATGTGGAGGCACATTGTCCTGTTCGAAGAAGGGCAAACCCATCAGAATGACTGCAGGACATAAATGGGTGTAACCTGTCAGAGGCTTTTTTAGATGTACCGTGGGGTCACATGGAATACCAGTTAAACAAAGCCTATACTATTATGAAGCTTCCATAGATGTTAGACGTGTAAATACAGTAGATCACTTTATATATGCACTGGTGGACATGACCAGTCGTGTGCATTTAATTGAAGTGGCGTTGCTATGTATTTTGCATTGGTTTTTCTGGCACGTCAGTGTTTCTTGTACCTTCAGGGTTTCTGTTACAGTTCATGTGGCTGCTTAGAGTTGTTTATAGTGTAAAGAAACTACATAAGCAGTGCTAACACTTCCCCAATCGCTTCTATAGTCCATTAACTTCTATACGACACATACTATCCCCATGTCTTTGTTGTTGATCAATCAAAGGTTATAATAATCTATGTGTTTGATGTGGCTTGTTTAATTGACTAATAGTGGCAGCCCTACTTCTAGGCACAGCTTAGCTCATCTTAGCAGCATTAATTCATAAGACGTTTATATCACGTTATAAGTTATATATAAGTTAACACTTTGCTTATGTACAATGCACTACATGCTGGGCTCCATGTGCGTGTTAGTCAATGGATGCGAAAACACCACCATGCAACATAGCTCCTGCTGTCAACGCTATACAAAAAGAAAAAGTGCCTGTGCTCTTTCCTGGCAGATCTAGCTCAGTCTGGATAAGTAAATAAATAAATAAACAGATTAAATAAATAAGTGACGCGAGAACAAAAAAAGGAGAAAAAAAAAAAAAAGTTATGGTAATGTACTATGTGCCAATTCTTTCACCCAAGGGAAGAGATGCAGTGAAAGGAGACAGATATTCATAAGTAGGGAAGAGTGAAAGGCGTGTGTGTGTCTGAGAAAGAGTGAGGCGAGAGAGTGAGTTAGAAAGGAGTGAAAGAGTAATGAACAGAAGGTATGCCGAGACACGTTCGAAGCGTTCGACGCTTGCTTAGCCGATTGATGAAACGTCCAGGTGACTGTCAGATTTATCTGGAGCATATCAAACATCTACAGCATCAAAGGTTTCGTAATCCAAACTCACGGGACAAGGGGGCGGAAAGCAAACACGGACAAACTCGAGAATAAGTGGAGGAGGGAGGGAGGGAGGGAGGGAGGGAGGTACGGGCGCAACAAATCCTGATCGGAAAATGGAGGAAGCTGGAAGCAAAGAATTAGGGCGTATATCTGAGAGCTGTGTTTAGACTCAAATGTATTTACATGGCCACTTTAATAGGAATGCCTGCACAGCTGCTCATTATTCATGCGGCAGCCGCACAGTACAGGAAATCATACAGGTGCTTCAAAGAGCTTCAGTTAATGTTTAGACTGAACGTTAAAAAAAGTCACAATTTCACTGAGTCTGTCCCTGTGAAACCTGGTGTGGTCTTCTGCTGCTGTAGCTCCTTTATCTCAGGATTTGACCCTTTTCTTCTTTCTGAGATGCTTTTCTATACACCATGGTTGTACAGAGTGATTATTTGAGTTACTGTAGACTTCCTGTGAACTTGTGATCGCCATAGGCGGTTCTAGACGGGGGCCAACAGGGGCCAGTGCCCCTGTAAAATTGCTCCTGGCCCCTGTTGTGGCCCC
>JAOVVF010000022.1:7203300-7213357 GCA_028565595.1 Duopalatinus emarginatus
TCTCTTGTCCCAGCAGTTTTTAACAAGTACTTTTAGCATAACATGTGTTCACCATTTTAATTGTAACATTTCACTTTTAAGCCTTATTCATTTACAAATAAAAAAAAATTTTGATTAATCACGATTAACTATATGAGATTAATCGTGATTAACATTTTTAATCGTTTGACAGCCCTAAAATATATATTTCTGATGACCAGTGCATAAAAACTGTTCCCGAAGCCTGATGATTCTGATCTGGATCTCTAACTTCTATCCCTAACCGCAAGGCCACAGCTATTGGAGGGTTAGGTGCTGTGCTCAAGGGCACATGAATCATGTTTTGTCCATTGCAGGGATCAAACCCAGGACCTTCAACTCACAAGACCAGTTCTCTAACTGCAAGGCCACGGCTGTTGGGGAGATTAGGAGCGTTCAGTCATGTCTTGTCCGTTGTAGGGCCGAACTCGGTCACAATACTGGTTCTCTAACTACAAGACCATGGCTGCTGGGGATGGTTGGGTGGGTTGGGGGTGTAGCTTGGGTGACTTTCTCAAGGGCACTTCAGTGAGGTCTTGTGCATTGCAGGTATTCTTGTTATATACACAGCAAACAGTCAGTTACACTGAACAATGAAATTCTTTCTGCATTTATATATATATATGGGACCACTATGTAGGCAATGGACCTATAACAAACAGGACAGTGATGGCTTAATGGTTAAGGTTCTGGGTTACTAATCAGAAGGTTAGGGGTTCAAACTTCAGCACTACCAAGCTAGCACTGTTGGATGCTTGAGCAAGACCCTCTTCTCCACAATCACAGGTGTTCTCCGGTGCTATATCCCCAGCTTCCTAACAAGCGGGGATATGTGAAGAAAAAAAAATCACTGTGCTGCAATGTGTAAGTGTCAAATGAAGACTTTTTTTCACCACATATTTATAATTTGCATAGCTTTGATCTTACTAATTTTTCTGGCACTTCAATGTATTAACTACACATGCTAATAAAATTGTGGCATTTTCTGGGAAGGTACACAGCTTCAGGGATCTGGGGGTTGTGGGTTTGAGCCTCGTTCTGGTCTACACACATGGTAGGTGAATTGGATACACTTAATTGTCCCTAGGTATGAGTGTCTGTTTGAATAGGTGTATGTGTCTGGTACTCTACAATGGATTGGCGCCCTGTCTAGTGGGTGTTCCTGCCTTGTGCCCAGTGATTCTGGGTGGGTCTCGGACAAACCATGACCCTGTTGGACTAAGCAGACAAGATAATGAATGACATTTAACAGTAACAAAAATGTTATGAATAGTTTGGATTATCAACAAGAAACTAGATGTGCATTTCCTGAAGGAACTACAAGAGTGCTTGAACACATGTGTCCTGTTGGGGCCACATGAGAGAGTCTCAAGTCTCAACTGTCACAAAGTACAGTTTGCGCCTATTTGGACACTCTGAACAATCGCTCATAACTCGGAAAATCTTTAACCTATCACTTCACCGAAGAGACGGGCTGAGAGATGACTCCTTGGTGATCGTTGTTATTTATGTGGATAGTGCAGAAGATTCCCGAGACAGGACAGGTTGAACACAGATGAAAATTTCATGGCACTGAATTTAACATGGGACTCTATGGGGAACTTTCTCATGTCTTATGCTGAACAAGTCCTCATAACTCAAAAAATAAAAGCTTAAACATGCAAGTCTTTTAAGAGTCCAGAGAGAACAAGTATGTCTACTATTTAAATTTAAATGGTGTTTATAGGTGGAAGTATAAGGATTTTAGACAAGATTGAATGGATGGAGTAAAAATAAAAGAGTGATGGAAAGAGAAGGATGAGTGCAATCTGTCCATAATTTGAGTTGACGGGCAAGCGCCTCAGGTCTGAGCCTTTAGAGTTACAGCAATTTGGAAAACTCCCAATTCATTCCTTAATGAAAGTTAAAAAAAAATTAAACTTACATTAAAAAAACCCATAAATTTCACCTATACCAAAATAATATAGCACAAGTCTTGCCATGATTATCTATGAAATGTTGTTTGAATTGAGTCTGGATGTTTATTGGTTCAGGCTGTATAAATTGCATAAATGTGCTTGAAGAAGAATGATGAAGAAGAAAAAGAGGAAGAAGAAGAAGAAGGGGTGCTTTTGTCCAAGTATATATTTACACTAACCTGCTAAGCCATTTACGACTCTGACCATTACTGAAATATCAGTAATGCTGGGCAAAAAAAGATTGTGTGTCATTGTACTTATGTGGACATGGGAAAGTGGCAAACTACTGCTGGACACTAAAAGTGGCCAAAATATAGGTGGAAATCACACACTTGTCCATTTTAGAAGTATATGTCCACCTATTTTATGTGTAATAACAGCCTTGTCTATGAATAGATAATATATACTCTGTCACTTAAAAAATTCTAAAAACAGATTTGATTCAGCATAAAAAGCACTACAAACTCCACCTATCATAGTTTCTGGGAGAAAAAAGAGCTACAATTTTGTTTCCCAGTGTAATCAACCCTTCAAGATTGATGGTCATGTGACCAGTTATCTTAAATAACCATTTTATTTGGGTGAAGAACAAAGCATGTTCAGATTCTGTCCTAAGAATACCAACCACAAGTTAGCGATGCACCATAAATGAGATCCATTTCTACCACAAGCACACACACACACACATTTATTCACCTTGTGGTACTGAGTAAAGATTTAGATTCAGATTTAGATTCGCCGGTCCACATACTGGCATGTTGGCTGAAACTACACACAGAGCTCAAGACTGAAGCCTGGAGCTGTGATGCGGCAACGCTGAGCCATGTGCCTTCGAGCTGCCCCCAGTTTTAATGGCCACATAAAAAAATCATGACAACCTATAATTTTATTTGCACAGTCGGAACAAATGGGTTAATGCACCTAATGTAGCATAATGCGAACTGCATGATATCATCGCAGTGGGCTCATCGCACATGAGTGACAGCGAATGAATGATCACTTTCATATCATATACTGCCACTGAATGATGACTAAAACGAACACCTATAACTCAACATGGGCAGAACTATGTCTACAATGATGTGGACCAATAGCTTCTTACAGTTGATTCAGTTTCATATTTGGCCCTACCAGGGGCTCAAAGTTTCCAGCAATGCTTTTGTTAATTCATTTTAAAGTTAATAGTAAATAATATGTAAAACATATTACTTAACATTCAGAAATTACTAATGGTTGAAGCATTTACACAATGCTGTTTATTAGCTTGAATAACCCGGTATCTTTGAAGACTTAATTTATCTTTAATTACTCCACCTTTATATTAATGGGTTTGTTTATATTTCGCTTAAAGTCCTATTTTAAAAAACTTTACACTATATACACTGAAGAGACAGAACAACTTGTATAATAAGCCTATGCAAAATACATAGGCTGGTGGTGGCCTGGTATGGGTTTGACAAGCTGGCATTCTATAACCCTGACCTACGTCTACGTCTCTGACATGTGAACGCTATGTGTACATGTGCCTTCAGTATGACAAGTCACACCCGTTCATGTCCTGCATTCATGCTGATGTGTTTGCCCTTTTACAACAGGACGATACACCACCGCACATGTGTAGGGACACCAAGTTATGTTTAGACGAAACTTAGCTGAGTTTGGGGTTTTGCCATTCCTACCTAAGTCACCAGATCTTAACATTATTAAACACATCTGGGATGTCATGCCACACACTGTGGGAACACAGAAATCCTACACAACAGAATACAACAGAATTGTGGACCGGGGTGTTCATTGCATACAGAACATTTCCGTAAGCTTGTGGAGTCTGTTCCCTATGCGGGACATACCAAGTATTAGAATGGTGTACCAGTTTCTCTGGCACTTCAGTGTATATGTAATAAAGGTAAATGAAGTGTTGCAGACTCTTGAGGATCAATGTCAACGTCTATTTTAGTCAGCCCACTAATCCAACATAAGTCTCTAATATTTAGACGCTATTCAAGACCTTATAATTAGGTTGCTCAGATGAGTCGGTCTGGAGCTGGAGGTAAACCACACAGGACATCAGGTCTGCAATGAACAGGGCTGGGCAAGACATGTGCATACATGAAATGACCACTGACAGGACCAAAATAAAATGAATCTTGCCAATGGCATGTTTTTTTTTTTTTGCTTTGATTTGAACTGAACTGAGTATAGACTGAAGTGCCAAAAAATCTGTAGCGGCTGGTGGTGGCCCCATAATGCTATGTGGTTTGTTTAGCTACCATTCCATGGGATCCCGGTACATCTACAAACACCAGGTGAAGGATATGTTACACCTGATTATATCCTGCATTTATTCTGATGGGTTTGGGCTCTTTCAAAACAACAGTGCACCACCACACGTCTAGATGCCAAATTACTCATCTGAGTTTGGGGTTTTGTCATTCCAACCTCAGTCACCTGATCTCAGCATTACCAAAGATAACTGGCATGTCATGCAAGACACCGTGGAAAACACAGAAATTCTACAAAAGCTAAATTATGGTGTTCATTGCCTACAGAATATATTCATATTTCTGCAGTCCTACACTCCCGGGGGGGGGGGGGGGGGGGGCATACAAGCCTGGCATACTCTTATAGAAAAGAAAATCCATGATAAACTGATGTGATGCCTGGAAAATGTGTTTTACTGAGCGATTTTTATTTACTGGAGAACAATGTGTACTTTGTTTTTACAGTTAATGTTGCACAAGGACCTCGAATCGAATCAAAGAAAACAGATGTCTCACCAGAGCGAATAACATGTTAATGATAATAGGACGTATCCTGTTATCAGGAAGGATCCTGTTATCATTAACAGGTTATTCACTCCGGTGAGACATCTGTTTTCTTGCCTTTGGTACAGAACAAAAATGTCACGAAAAACATACAGTCTTCAGGTCACACTTAGGAAACTGATCTTATTATACAAGATATTATATGTGTTTGTTATATATATATATATATATATATATATATATATATATGTATGTATGTATGAAGAATTATATCATGAGTTACATTCAGATAATTATCCAAAATAAATAAAAAATAAATAAATTATCCAAACACGAATTGATGACATATTTAATAAATGTCATGGTGTGGAATTATTTGATGTTTCAAGGTCAAGGTGATTTGACTGGATTTGCTAATGAGACACTTCTGATAAATCCTGGGCTTATTTCTATGGCCCCATTCCATCTCTCTCTCCATCTCTCTCTCTCTCTCTCATTCTATCTCAGCAACTTGTCACGTTTCCATGAAACTGCACAGCCTGCCATCCTGAAAACATAAAAAAAAAAGCTTTATCTCTGATTGGTACAAAAAGCTGACACAACAGATTTCCAGAAATGTTAAATAAATCACAAGAGTTACAACAATTGCGTACCTTTTCTCATTAGTTAACACGGAGGGTCAACCACACAAGTCCCTAAGTCACTACAAAAGAAATAACATAATTAATAATTCTTAATACTTTCTTAATACTCACAAAAAACGAGTCAATACAACCAAACCAGACCGAATTTAAGAATTCAGCCTTGTGTTAGAAAACATATTCATGCTAAACAGATGAGATCCTGTTACTGTATTCACTGCCGGATGTGAAAGAAAGCAAGTGAACAACCCCTTGTGTTAAGTGCCTTGTTTCAGACGAGACAAAATGGACACTTGATTGACGTCTGATAAACTTGTGTTTCCCAGATACATTAGCAGACCCTGAACTCTGTGATCCATTTCATTCTCTTGAGAACATCAAACAAAAACCAGCTCACAAGCGATGCTGAAAGGTTCTCGGGGCAGATGAGGGAACGAGAAACAGGAATGAACTGATCATAAGCTAAAAATATGTTTAGTGCATGGTAGATTATGGCAGAACAGGCTGTCGTGGTTGATTTCTGTCCTTTCAGATTGCATCACTTGATACACACTTGCTCTGTGAGAGGACAGAAGCCTGGCACTGTCAAAGTCAGACACAAAGAAATCCATTTTGTCTCTTTTCTAGTAAATGACCACATCTCCTTTGGCTTGAAGCCTGTGATGAAAATATCTATGGTCTACTGCCACCTTGTGGCTAGACAGTCCATGTAGCCTGCCTGTGACATTTCTGATGCTGTTTAGTCTGAATGCATAATGTCTTGTCTCGGGGGTAGATATAAATATCTGAGTAAATAAGACTACAACAGTTAATCTACCGAAAACACATTTAATACAAAAAAAATCATTATTTGCCTTTTAATAAAAAAAAAAGTAAAACATGAGTTTCCTTCAGGAACTCGAGTTTCCATTAACGTAATACTATTAAAATTGATAATCGTTCCTTTCAGTTAAATACATTTGTAGTTGACATGCCAAAAGTCACGGGACAGGAACTAGTATCATGTAGGACACCCTCTAGCCTAGTAAAGCGTAGCAACTCGACGTGGCATCGATTAGACAAATGGACGAAAGACATCTGGAATAATGTTACGCCATGCCACAGGTCTGTGGTTTTTGTAGGTTCAGGATCTTGGGTATGAATGGACCTCCTCACAACATCCCATTAATGCTCGACTGGACTCATGTTGTGGAAAAGAGCAGGCCAGGTCATTCATCGGAACTCTTCAGAATGCTCTTCAAACCAATTCTGGGCAAGTTCCTATCATTGTGGGGGTACATGAAGGGTTGCAAACGGAAACATAGTAGGCACCAGTCATTGACGTGTTAAGGTGGAGCAGCAGGCTTAACCCATCCCATGTGAACACACCCCAAACCAGTATGGATCCACCACCTGCCTGCATAGTGACTTGTTGACAACTAGACGGCGTTGCTTCATGGGGTCTGTGCTACACGCAAACCCTACCATCTGCCCAAAACAATTGGTACAATGACTGATTGGACCACACCACATGTCACCAGTCTTCTAGGGTCCAGTCACAAGCCCCAGGTGAGACACTGTGTCCAGTGTCATGGTGTTAACAGAGGCACACTGGTGGGTCTCTAATCCCATATCCCAAGGAATCTAAGGAATTATGAACTGACCTATAGGATATGTGTCTGGGGCCTCATGCATAGGATGTCTGTGAAGTCGCTTGTCTGTTCACACAAACTAGCCAAAAGCCGCAATTCATGATTATTGAGCTCACCCACGACGCTATTCACTGTGGGTAGTAATGCTTTCTATGACGTTTTTCTGACACTATGACTCGAAGAACGTTAAATGTCCACAACACTTGAACTGGAATGTCCTATCCATCTGGCAGGATGGATACATCATGCCTTGAACCCTGATCATTCACATCGCTTTGCTAGCCAGTGTTCAGCCTCACTCACAAGAAACACCTTGTATAGGCATGGCCGTTCTCAAGCCATCCAGAAAGGTAACGCCACTTCATAATCAATTTACATATTGCCGTCTCATGCCTCCTGGCACATTAGTATACAGTATCATTTCTCAGTACTTCATCTTGCCCTGGTCCTGTACAGCAGAGGAGCTAGCAAGGACACATGTTCTCAGTCTTTTCAGTCTTCCTGCCGTAGATAGAAAGAAGTTAAAGAGCATTAGAGTCCCTGTCCATGAAAACATTTTATATATTTAATAGAAAAACAATCAAATATACAAGATATTTGAGAAAACAATCCTGGTTCATTTATTATTTCAACTTACACTGAGCATTTATTCATCTTTATTGTGGATCTGAAGCTGATTCCAGGAATGCTGAGATGGGAATGCACCATGAATGGGATGCCAACTCATCACAAAGCACTCTGCACACTCACATTCAGACACTGAGGCAATTTACAGTTACAATTTCTGGGAAGGTTGGAGAAAACCAGAGAACCCAGATGAAACCCATACAGTAACCCGTCCTTAAAGACCCTGAAGATCTGAGATCTTAATTCAGCCCAACTGAATTAATTTTCCCTTCAAACATTTTTTTACTGGGAACAATTCCACCATCTGTTATCATCTTATTGCTTATTAGAAATGAAAACAATTAGTGGTGCAATCCAATTCTTTATCATTTTATTTAGATGATAGCTATTAAGACAGAGCTATTTATCACAACCTTGGAATAATGAAGCTCTCCGCTCCAATTATAAACTTTTCTAGCAGTAAACAGAAGTAGTGTGTTTACAATCCTGCCAACATCTGCTTAGTTCAATCCAGTTCAATATACTGTACATGTCTCTGTCTACATAAAGTCCCACAGCTGGCAGACAATAACAAGGGTAATGGAACTGTCTGCAAACCTCTATGGAAAGATTTGGGAAAGGAGACTGAGACATTTTAAGATATCAAGGTCCCAGAGGGGCAGTCAAGGACATTTGGACCTATTAAGACACAAACTGGAGTCCATAACTCTATAAACTACACAAATGGGGGGTAAACAGGTGTTAAATCAGTCACATGACCAGGCCTTTTGGTAGCATGGCCATATAGAAGCACCTCATTAGAAAAAGGCTAGAACGCATTTACAGTACTAACGCCATGGGGGGGGGGGGGAACATTGTGATGAAACCGGAATTGAACTCTTCTCTGAATGCCGAGTGTTACATCTGGAGAAAACCAAGCACTGTTCATGACCAGGACAATACACAGAGGACGTCAAGTTTTTCCAATGGTTTCCATCGAAACTGACATAATCATGACACAGTAATGCAGTCATGCCTGGCATCATCTGCTACTGGTCAATATGACCACCACTTAATGAATTAGCAAGAAAAGTGAAAGTGAACTATTTTGCCCTACTGTGTTTGCACACAGAAGGAATGTGACCTCCGCATTTAACCCATCCACGCAGTGAAACACACACACACCAGTGAACACTAGGGGGCAGTGAACACACTTGCCCGGAGCGGGGGGCAGCCCCAAACCACGGCGCCTGGGGAGCAGTTATATTAGCAATGTTATTATGCACATACCTATTAATTACCTACACATATTCGCCTATGTGCCCACCCTGTACAGACAATTACACTGACGTGCCAGAAATCCACAGGCAGGAACTACACAAGCTTACGGAAATATTTGGGAAATATTCCGGAATGTGAGGTAAACAAATTATATATCATAACGGGGCTATTAAAAACCTGTGCAGTTTGCGTAGGCTCCTTAGAACCAGGTTTTCTTGCACTTCAGTGTGTGTTTGTGTGTTATCTAACCAGTCTAACCAGGATAAATTACAGTGTACTGGCTAATGTAATTTTATACAGTAAAGTCTGAACTGAACATCCTTTTAGCACACTGTTTGACTTCATAGTATAAAGCTGTTAAAGAGTAATGATTTTTAATTCTATTATCCAGTGTAACCTAAAGGAGGAGGGATTCTGGTCTGGTTCTGCATCATGTGCTTTCTCCGAGGTTTTTCTCACCACTGGCTTGCTCATCAGGGATCCAACAATAAATCTCCATCCGGATATCCGTAAAGCTGCTTTGCGACCATTTCTATTAGTTAACAGTGCTATACAAATCCAATTGACTCGGAAATTGAAAAACTAAGCCGATTTGAGTGGATATAGTTATATATACTCTGCAGTCAGGTGATCGGGTGTTATGAGCAGTAAAATCAAGCCGGTCCCGTGAGAAAGAGAGGCCAGACATAAGCGTTTGATCACTGACTCACAGGATAGGGTTGCCTTACAGGAACAGACAGCATAGAGAGCGAGAGAGAGAGAGAGAGAGAGACGGGGCCGACAGCACCCTAAAATAGCCAAGGAAACACCATCATTACCAAGGCAGACCTCCTCTTGAACACACGCATTCCCTCTGGCATTCACCACACACTATTTATACCTTAAGAGCCGATGTGGATAGATCATCTTTCTACATCTAGTTTAGCGCAACGAACTTTGGGCAGAAGCCACTCGCATTCACTCAGAGAGAGATGGGGTGAAGTGAGAAGAAAGAGAAAGCCGACGTGTGCGAGAGAAATTATTTTTGGATAAGACATAAAGGATACAGAGTACAAAAGATAGAAAAATGGAGGAAATAATAAGGAGGAAATACAAAGGAAGGATGGAAAAAAGTACAAAGGAAGGATGGATGAAGGAAATATGACAACAGGAAGGAA
>JAOVVF010000022.1:7295076-7312026 GCA_028565595.1 Duopalatinus emarginatus
TAAGACTTGGTTGGGCTTGCCCCTCAAACACTTAAGACTTGGTTGGATTGCCCCTCAAACACTTAAGACTTGGTTGGGCTTGCCCCTCAAACACTTAAGACTTGGTTGGATTGCCCCTCAAACACTTAAGACTTGGTTGGATTGCCCCTCAAACACTTAAGACTTGTAAAAAATGACCCATGAACATCTCGGGTTGACTGATGTATCATAGCCAAACATTTTTTAGACTGTTTAACAGAATTCAGTCTCAATAACATCCCATGTGTTTTGACTCAGATCACTCATATGAACTTCCTTTGTATATCAGATAGTACACAAAGGTAACAGACTGTTGTTAACGTTTAAAAGTAGGCTGTAGGATTGCAGATTAGCATGTAAGTGTGTATGAATATGGATGCTGCATGATGTAACTACTGTTTGTGCTCATATAAAGCGCTTGAGCTGTTTTTAAAAGTCTGTCCTGTGATATGATATCAGCGGCTATTTAAAACCCAGTGCAACATTGAGGAACCTCTTCTGATAACACCTCAAGCAAACTCTCCTTTCGTTTCCAAAATGTAGGTAGTTTTCTGCAGTAGTCAACTTGGGAAAATTGTAAATGAGCTTGCTTGTAAATATTCTACGTATATGGTACATTGTATTGTATTGTATTGTTTGAGATGTGACTCTCAATTCCATGCACTTCAGTATACAACAATAAGGTATTAGGTGAGGTGTAATAAAAATGTTCAACCTAATCAGGCCTACACTCCATTGTCTGAAAAAAAAAGTTATTTTGAATCAGGTGTTAGCAAGGAGAAACGCGAGGAGTCTCCCAAATCCCATCTTAGTAAATGAGAGCACTTGGGCTAGAGTTACAGCTAGTGAATGTGGACCGAGTGCTAGTGTGTGCTAAGTCGCCAAATTAGATTATCATACACCAGTTTGTCTTGCTGTGTGGAAACATATATAATATTGAAACCCTTCTGTATCGAATGGAATTAAATTTTAAATTGAGTATATCATTACACCCGTATACATATCAATTTCTGCTGGTATCTTTTTTTTGTGCTGGTTTTCTATTATGGTTACTTTCCACAAAATAAAAAAAAACAATAACCTTGATTTCTTACAAAAGTAGCTGCCATGGAGTGGCATGTCTTAGGCATGTCTAGTTTTTAAGTTGATGTGTTGAAAGCAGATAAAATAGACCACTGGGTCTGAGCATCTCCAAGACCACAGGTCTTGTGTAGTCTACCTGGTTAGAGTGCCTACCAAAAGTGGTCAATGGAAGAAGTACTAGTGATCCAGTGGCGAGGTCATGGGCGACCAAGACTAATTTATGTACTTGGGATTGAAGGTTATTATATTTGGTCCAAGTCTACAGAAGATGCACAGAAGATCTGTTGTTAATGTTTTTGTTCCATTCCAGATACTGCAGCACACCTTCAAAGGTCTTGTCGTGGCCATGCCTCAATGGGCCAAAATTGTTCTGCTGGCTGTTTAGGCAGGTTGTTTGAATGTTATGTCTGATTGGTGCATGTATACATGCCCCTGTTAATTTTACAAACATTTTAATGAACTATGAAATAAAGAACGCTGTCGTATTAGATATCTAGAGAGTACAAATTTTGGCCAAGTTGCTCCCTACCTAGGCTGCCTCCTTCTGAAGAGAGCACAGGATAGTGACAATGGATTCACAATAACAATCTAGACAAACTGGTGTATGATAATGTTATAGGAAAATGGTTGCACTGTATTTATATGTCGAATACTGGAGGATTAAGCTCAACCTGATTAGTCAGTGTTTACCCACTTCACTAAAAGCAATCAGACCAGAATTGTGACTAATGTCGCCATCACTAAGTCTGCCTAGCAGTTCTCAGGGCAAGGTGACATTAATATGCAGCTGCTGTCTGTCTATGTGTGTTTGAATATGCACAGTCCTCTCTTACATAACATATGAGCCAATTATCAGACAAAGCCAAACATAACAAAAATGGTCTCCACTCTTGGGACGTCTATATCATCTATCACTAAGCCTCATGAAATCCCTGTACATCTCACATAATCCCCATAAACCGCTCTTCTGTTCTGCTCTCATGAGTACAAACCCACGTTCAAAACGTTCAAAAAATATTCAGAAATACTGATTGATTGAAATTTAGTTGAAATTGCCTGGGCAGATAATTTAGCTTCTGGTAAGATTAATTAATTAATTAATTATTGTCTGCCTATACAATGAGCTTCAAATGATGAAAAAAAAATCAAAATAGGCTTAATAATCATATATTTGTTTAAAATCTGTTGCAGTTGCCTCAATTCAAAATATTTTATACTAAGATGAAAGGGTTTGATTTGATTGCAGCATTTCTCCTAAGGATGCCAAATATTTATGATTAATGATTGTAAATTTACTTTTTAAGATTATAAATAAAAAATATATATCTAAATATAAAATATAAAACATTCTAAAAAATTTTTATTAAATTAAATGTAAAAAATGTAAAAGAAAATATTTTTTGTTTTATTTTTATTATTTAATAAAAATTTAAAATGTAAAAATATAAAACAAATTATATATAAAATATATACATTTTATAATGGTCATAAGTATAAATTTTATCGATTTCATCCAGCCTTGTAGTTACAACCTCAGT
This sequence comes from Duopalatinus emarginatus, assembly GCA_028565595.1. Taxonomy (NCBI): domain Eukaryota; kingdom Metazoa; phylum Chordata; class Actinopteri; order Siluriformes; family Pimelodidae; genus Duopalatinus; species Duopalatinus emarginatus. Next base: position 7,297,716 of record JAOVVF010000022.1, read on the forward strand.
GCATTTTAAAAATGCTTTAAAATTAAATATATATTGTGCAAGTAGAGCCCATATATGCTGTGTGTTTGTGTGTGTGTGCATGTGCGAGCATGTGTGTGTACTGAGACATGGTCTTCTGCCTTCTAAGTGTGTTACTGAATATGGATGGCCCTGTTTTTGACCCCATGTCCCTCAGCAAGGTAATCACAATCTCTAATTTCACTATCCAGAAGTGCCTGCTTAAAATGTGTTCTGTCTCTATGGGCAGAGGGACGTAAACAGCAGATTGTATGTGTGTGTGTGTTTGTGTGTGTGTGTGCCTGTGTGTGTGCGCGTATGTGTATAATTGTGTGTGTGTTCTGTAGTATGTAGTTGCGAGGACACAAGAATAGGAATATCTGATATTTTAGCATTGTAGGACATTTTCGCTGGTCCTTACATAGAAAATGGGGATCCTTATAATGGGAACAGTGAAGGTTCTTATAACTATAAAAAGACAAATCTCTCTCTCTCTCTGTGTGTGTGTGTGTGTGTGTGTGTGTGTGTGTGTGTGTGTGTGTGTGTGTGCGTGTGTGCTTTAATCCGATCCACGGAACAGTCATGGTGTTCCACATTAAGTCTTATGATTATCATTGAGATGGTATAAGAAATGTCTTTTATGATGAATTAAAAGTGAAAGTCTTTGTGGATGAGTGTGTTGTGGGACATTTTTGTGTTTAATAAATTCCTGCATTGAGAGGACTACAAGACTAGCATTGCATTTGATTATACAGGACCTTTTTAAGTGTGTGGTGTATTGTGCGTTTGCTTCGTTTCTATAAGTTGCCAGGACCAAAATGTAGCTTTGTAAAATAAAAGGTTTTCCCACTATATTATAGGCAGGGAAGTTAGTTCTGACCATGTAAAAAGTGCTTTTTATGCAGTTCTTTCTTAAAACAAAAAGGACATTACATAAAACCATTTCTTTGGTACTGAGGTTAATGTTAGGGTTAGCTTTATACTGTACGTGCAAGTGTGTGTATGTGCATGTGTGCGTGTGTTGGAGGGTTAAGTTGTGTTTTAGACCAACTGTCCCTGCAACAACAAGAATATGTGACAAATTTGACCTTCTAAAAACACTTGGCTGGTTCTCGCAAAGAAAACTAAAAGCCAAAATGTTTTGTTACTGATGCTACAATTAGGTAAAGGCACAGCTGTAATTATTATCTAATTATATTCCTAATATGAATAATAAGACGTGTGGGGTGGGGGTGGTGGTGTTTGGTTGGGATTGAAATTTTTATATCCTGGTATGGATGAAAAATCCCTACAGGTATAAGAATAACTTATACCTATTCGTTTTGACCTTGTAAGGACATTCGGCTGGTCTCTTATGAGGAATGTGCTTTTGTTGTTGTATTTTAAAAAGAGCTAAAAAGTTCCCTTATCATTACTAATGCATGTGGCATTATATGCACCGTGTGCGTGACAATGTGCGTATGAGTGAGTGTGTTGAGTATGCGAATAGGAATGTGTGTACAGCACTGCCAGAGTTCTCCTGAAGGTCAGCAGCAGTAAACACCATCATCCTCAGCCTTCTGCTCTTCTGCCCATACAGACTCGCCTCTCACGTTACACTCTGTGCCTGCAGTGAGGCTGTCTTCTGTAATGTCCTAAATGTCAGCTCAGCCTTAGTTCAACCACTATCAGCACTTTTCCCCTCAATTAGTGTCAAGTTTACCTAATTCAGTTGATGTCCAATTAAACACCAATAATAAAAAACATATGCAAAGCCTGTGTGTATGAGTATATACAGTGTGTCTATTAGTACAGTATGAGTTTGCATGGACGTGATGTGATTGCAGGGTGTTAGTGCAATCGCATGCTCAGTGAGTAAGTGTGTGTGTACATACGAGTTTTAAAAGCAGGTAAGTGGACAGCAGCTGTCGAGGTCCGGTTCTCAGTCAGTGCCAGCATCACATTTCTCTGTGCTAAATATAACCTGTGTGACAGCAGTGAAAGATGCCCCAGCTTTCCGTTAACGCCGCTCTGCTAAATCACAAGCTTTAGCTGAGACCACAGACCACACGCATTCACAGACACACACACACTCACAAATAACACATTAGTGAATAACCATTTATATACTGTCATGTGAAAAACAAAGTACGCCCTATTTGAATTTGATTGCTTTACATGTCAGGACATATTGAAAAATCATCTGGTGAATGAACAACACATGGCAAATTACACCATGTTATTATTTATCTAACAACAACTAGGCCAAAATGCAGAAGCAGTTTGTGAAAATCTAAGTGCACCCTTACTGCTTCCATAGGAATTAAGAGGTTAAGTATCAGCCAAGTCCTGCTAATCAAATGTCCTTGATTAACTGATCGTCGACAAGCGTGACCAACTCTACAAAAGCAGAAATTCTGGTCTGAAAGCATTCAGATGTATGTCAACACAATGCCAAGGAAGAAAAGACCTCCCATCAATCTGGGAAAGGTTATAAGGCCATTTCCAAACAATTTTAAGATTCAAGATATTTGTCAGATATAAATTTGTAGCAGGTACAAATATACAGTGAAATGAAAAGTGACTGATCCATAGACTGTGCAAGAATTTTAAATTACAATACAACATAAATATAATGAAAAAGAATAAGTATAAAGGTAGAGGAATTAAAAAGAGAATAAGTGTACCTGTAATGTATGTAATTATTGAATATAGTGCAAATGATGCACGATATAAATATGAATATAAATATATAGTGGCTATGTGACTGACTATCTTGAGCAGAATGGTCCATGTGCATTAAACGTTTAATGTTCAAATCATCTGAGGGCAAAAACTCCTCCTCAGCCTCTCAGTCCTAGCCCTGATGGAGCGGAGACGTTTCCCTGAGGGTAACCATCCGAACAGTCTATGGTTTGGGTGGTGAATGTCCTTAATAATTCATTTGCCTCCACCTTCTGGAGTAGATATCCTAGAATTTGGGTAGTCCTTAATTTGAAGTCCTTAATAAATAAACATATAGAAATATTATCAAATACCCACAAACCTCAGTGAAGTACAGCAATCTTGTAAAGAATTCATCTAAATCAATGCAAAAGTCATACAGAAAATGATTAATTTTTGTGAGTTAGTGCTGCTAAAATGAGGTTAAACGAGCTATTAATTCATCAGGAGAGATGAAGACATGAGGGAAAAAGTCAACAGAGTAATTGGCAAACTGATTTGAGCTGACAAAAAGGCATTATATGTTATACATTATACAGTAAATTATATAACAACTGGATGGATGGATGGATGGATGGATGGATGGATGGATGGATGGATTCAACTTTATTGTCTTTGCTCAGTACAAGGCAGTATAATTATCCTGAGCAGAAAGGCATCTCAGAATGCACAACTTGTCAAAATTTAAGGCTGAAGGGCTACAAAAGAAGAAGAACCATATCCGTTTCAGCTTCTGTCAGCTAAAAACAGAAAGCTAAGGCTGCAGCGGGCACAGACTCACCAAAACTGGACAGTTGTAGACTGAGAAAAACATAGCTTGGTCTGATGAATCTTGATTTCTGCTGAGATACACAGATGGCAGGGACAAAGTTTGGCACCAACAGCCTGAATGTTTTCTTTTGGCCCGTTAATACCTATCAATCATTGCTTGAAAGCCACAGCTGATGCTTTTAATAAGCATGTGGATCCCTTCATGGCAACAATTTACCCGTCTTCTAATGCCTACCTCCAAAGCAAAATCAGGTTGACTAGTGTAGAAAGTTTTGGACGATTGATACTGCATGGCTCTTTTTCTAGTAGGAGTTCTTGAATCCTGATTTATCTTTTCTAGCTTCAGATACTCCAAGAATTTAACTAAGCACTTTTGTAAGTCACTCTGGATAAGGGCGTCTGCTAAATGCCGTAAATGTAAACGTAAAATCTGGTTTCATTTTAACATGGACTGTTTCCAACATCTTGTCATGAATTGATATTTATTTTTGTAAATTTACAATGTAACAGTTGCGACATTAATTCTTGTTTGATATAAAAACTGACATCAGGAGGAGGGTACAGTAAGAACCCAAATGCCTAAGATCATATTTTCATCTATTCATCCAATTCACAACTGGGAGCAGACTGATTTACCCTGACACCCTAAATCTGCTCGGAGTCTCATTACCTGAGCATCACTCACTGCTGCTGGACAGTGTGGAAATCAACATAAGGGACAGACTAGAACACCATGAATTTTGCTTGGGGCTGTGACTGATAGAAACACTCATTGCAGTATAACCAGGGCAGAACAGTTTTACACAGTCCATCAGTGAACAGCTGACAATATGGGACATTTACACTTGCTGTACATTTGCACTTTTCTATATAGCAAGGGATTCTTTAGAATGACACTATCATGTCACCTTGTCATTTCAGGGACTTTTTCTTTACCAATGTTGCGTCCACCTTGCTCATCAGTAAGAAACTTTATATAAATGTAAAATACAGACTTAATATTTCTGTAAAGCAGCTTCGGGACAAATTGTAATGAACTAAATTGAATATTTTGCTATATGAAAAAATAGTTCCTCAGCATTCAATGTCCCCAAACCTAAAATTAAAACTAAAAAAAAAAACGTAATTAAAACAGAAATCAGTAAACAATAAAAGTAAATGGAATTAGATGTAAACATAATCAACAATGGGGAGCTAAAATTTTGCCCGACACGAAACAAAGTTACGGTTACTATGCTAAACTTAAATTTTCCACTAACACTTTTTGCAATCAAATTACAACAATTTCTGACCAATCAGAATCCAGACTTTAACCAGTCTGTGGTATAATACACAATAATACATGCACTAAAATGTATATTTAATAACAGAATAAGAAACAACACAGAAACAAATTCTGTGTTGACTCTGAGGTATAAATGTTCACCTTCACCAACGCTTGCTGAGTACCAGACCGTTCACATCTCCTGTTTCTTCAGTGCATGCATGCCTTCCCGCATGAAGGCTCATTAAGGCAGAAAGCGTGGGCTCAGCATGGCTTCCTCTTTCTCATGTGGAGTGTGAAAATCTCTCATCCGCAGTCCCACAATCCCCTCACTCTTCACAAATCTTACTTGCCTTGCATGTTAAACCAGTTATACCATGTGTATAAAAAAGAATCAGGTCATTAGTTGTATTGTGTGCTGTATGTAAAGATCAGTTTCTATGCATAACCTATACATATATATATAGGTATACATAAACACTTGCCAAGACAGGGTTAAAGGACAAATGTGCAGGTGCTTTAATTATCTGAAAAACAGAATCCAAGTCCAAAACCAACGATCAGCAAACAGGCCGGACTAGGCAAGCCATATACAATATGTAGGTAAATAAATAAATAAGCCAACAAAAGGCAGGGTTTTGTCATGACTTGGCTCAACAGTCATGGCAAAAAGAAGGACGCAGTGCTTAAAGTCATACATAATGCTTAATTTATTGCGACAAAAGCCATAAGCAAAGACAAACACAACCGAAACGATAAAGTGTGAAAATCAGTAGAGTCAGTAATGTAAAATGTGTGCCTGGATGCGTGGATAGTGGAATGAAGTGTTGCATGCCGGAAAACAAAAAGGGAGAAAAAGAAAGCTCCAACCGGTAAAGGGGAGGATTGCTTTTAACAACATGGAGACACCGGGCCCAGGTGTCACCAATAACGATGGGCTGCGACCACACCTACGAAAAGACACAAAACACAGAGACAAGACAAAATTGCAGGCAGGACCATCTGGCCATCACATTATATATAACTCAGTCAGGGTAAAGTTAAATAAACACATTTGAACTCATCAAGGACATAAAACAGGTGGGGAAATACAACTAAAACTCTAGGGACAAAAAACAGATGGAAACTGAAGAGTCCATTGTGGGCATGGCCATTTTAAGAGGCCGCAGGGGATTCTGGGAACTGGTGTCTTGACTAGAGCTTGGCAGGACTGAAGTACTGACAAACATGCAAAACACCCAGGCATAATGCAGGTCTAAATGGTTAATGACTAATTACTTATTGTTGTGTTGTCTTTCATTATTACAGGTTAAAAGGCTAAACAAAGGTATATTAACCAAACCTCTTGGGGCAGCCGTGGCCTAGTGGTTAGGAAACCGGGCTCGTGACCTTCCGGTCACAGGTTTGATCCCCACCCAGGGCAAGACACGACTGAGGTGCCCTTGAGCAAGGCACCTAACTCCCCTAACTGCTCCCTGGGCGCTGTGGTTTGGGGCTCCACCCCGCTCTGGGCTAATGTGTTCACTGGTGTGTGTGTGTTTTGCTGCACAGATGGGTTAAATGTGGAGGTCACATTCCTTCTGTGTGCAAAACACAGTAAGGCAAAATAGTTCACTTTATGCATAATATATAAAGAATAGTATATTATAATGGTCTTTTACATATCTTTTTATAATATTGGTTTAGAATTTGTTCTGTATTATATTAAGTCAATACAGAAATTACACACATCAGTATTCAGAGCTTTGACGTAATTACAGACCTAAACGCTACACAGAAGCTTTACAAGATTTAAGTTTGAGTGTCTCAGTTATGTGCAAATTTGTTCCTGGATGCAAGCACATTTATATTGTGTCATACCGGTCCAGTGGTACTGTTTGATGTTTGATGCACGCATGCTAAAATGTATGTTTTGGGCTACAGAAAGTCATTTGAAAAGCTCATGCTTAAACATGTGTGTAACTCAGCTTTGAATATAAAGAAAAACTTCCCTATGTAATATTGCCAACTCTGTTTATCTTTGATGAAGTTAGATTTACATTTTATGGCATGATAATATAATACACCTGATAATGTACAAATGGTGGTAGAATCCGGTCATTTAAGTTATTTAAGTATAACAAGACTTTGGATTTATAAGTTCATAGCTGGCAATTCTGTCATTTAAAGCTATCATGCCAATATCTCAATAAGGTTAAAACATTACATTTGATTAATATATTATTATAAAACGTCTCACATATTTTCACTGGAAACTTAATAACATGTTTATGACGTTCCTAATTGCTTCAAAACTTTTGATCATTAATTAAAGTGTATTTTTTGGTTATTTGTGTTGATTTCAGAACATTGAGCTGAAGGTGGAGGTGGAGAGCTTGAAGCAGGAGTTACAGGAGAAACAGCAGCTCCTCGACAAAGCTCTGTGAGTCTCTTTCTGTCTACCATCTGTCAGTCTGGGTCCCTGTCTGTCATTACAAGTTTCAGAAGTTTTCTCTAAAAAGGTTAAATGTGGTATTCGGCATCTTTTTGTTTTTACATAGTAGCTGTAGGCAGCTGAATTAATTTTAATGAGGCACGATAAATAATACCTCAAATGTGTATATATCATTAAATAGATTTGACCTCTAAGACGTTATACGACAGCTTAATAAGTGGTGTATTCATCAGCGCTCGATTCCAGCTGGCGTCGGGGTACTTCTCTCTCTGTTAGTCAGTGTTAAACCATTTAATCAATTCCAATAAGTGTTTTCATGTCTTTAAGATTGTGAAGTGTCATAAGCAGGGACATTTAAAAAAAAAAAAGTAATATACTTTAGTGATCCAGTCACACAAGACAGATGCAGACTGTTTGTCTCTGTCTGAGGAACGTGTGGTGGACATACAGCTCATTAATAGCATGGACAGTGCAGCTTGGATAAGAAAATTTTGTCAGTAGTACAGTGGCATCTTTAAATACCTATGTTGAATTTATTTATTCTTCTTGTAAACTAAACCGGGACACAGGGGTGGACATTTTTTCAGGACGACAGTATCAAATTGTAGAAGAGTGATTCCGGATGTATGAGGAATCATCTTCATAAATGAATTGGCCACCACCATTGTCCTGACCTTTGAAAAGCCCCATTGAAAGTCTTTCCTGATGAGGACTTTATGGAATAGCTCAACTCTTGATACTAGCCCAGGAAATAAATGTTCTGAGGTTGTATAAGGTTGATAAAACAATGCCATGGTAAATGTGCCCTGTAATCCTTATCTAATCTTAAGGCATTTTGTGATTTTTTTTCAGGGCAGGCAATGCGCTTATGGTAAATTACAGTGGGATTTGTTGCATTTATCATATTGTATTTGATTATTTCTTTATGTTTTCACTAAAGATTGGATTTGATATTGGAACCCTGTTGTGTTCAGTGGAAAAGCACTATAAGACTGGTCGAAACGCTTCATACCAATTAGTCCAAGTAGAGCACGCCATGCACACACATTCTCCAGTTACAGTGAGCAGCTGAAAAATGGAACATGCGCTTGACTCACATATCAACCATTAGCCATAAGAAACGATCTTGGCAGGAAGCTTAGAGCAATACAGATAGTAGCAGGAACAGAAATTAAACCAAAGTAGGAAGAAGACAGGGGGAGTATGAAATGAGATACATAAATATAGGATGTACCACCACCAGACAACGAAGCCTGAAAATCTGGTTAGTAATAAATGATGGGTCAGTTTGGGCAAGATTGGATTGAACTGAAGATGACAATTCAATGAGCTTATGTGATGTCCTTGAATAACTTTCCACTAACAATCAACAATCTACAATCATGTATGGAGGCACAAGACATCTAAAAGTGTGTTGCGGTATCTCTGGCACCGAGAAGATCCTACTGTGGATCTTCTCCAGGTTCCAGCTAGATGGGCTAGACTTCACCCCTACACACATCAGTGAGTTTTGGGTGTCCTTGACCCTGTTGATGGTTCACTGGTTGTACTTACTTGTATCACTTTTAGGTGGTACTAACCATTGCATACTGGGAACATCCAAAAAGACCTGCTGGTTTGGAAATGCTCTGACCTAGTTGTCTAACCATCACAATATGGACCTTGTCAAAATGGCTCAATTCCATAAACTTGCCCAATTTCTAACATATAAGATGTAAGAACTGAGTGTTTACTTCCTGCTTAATATATCCCACCCATTGACAGTTACTCATTTCATCTGCCAGTGGTTTTGTGGTATATGTGTCTGCAATGTCGTGCAGACAAGGGGGTTTATAGGTAACTGAGGCGCTAAGATACATACCCTAACGATTGTGCATATCTATGATTTATCAAGAGCCTTCAAACAAACACTGACTGGTTGGTAGGAAGGTGTGTCTGATTACATATTCTCAAATGTTATGAGGTTGTGACCCTTTTTCTGCAGATTTTATTCTTCCAAAACTATGGCGGCTTATCCAACAAATAAAATTGTTGTTGTAGCCAACAGGATCGCACGATCTTTCCTTGATTGTGAAATAATAACAGTTAGCATGATTTTTACATAACACATGACTAGGGTTACGGTTAGCGTTATTCATTCAATATTAGCTGTGACACCACCTCGGACGATGTGAATGAATCCATACAGACGAATGCTAATGATATTCTGTCTGCTATATCCAGATGTCTATATAAATGGTCACAAGACTCCTGTGTTTTATAGAGCTCTTATCAAGTAGCAGGGGGTAACCTTAGAAGAGCTGATGTCAGTTACCAGAACAGCCTGTATACAGTACATAAATGTATATTCAGTACTGGAATCAGATCAGTCTCTAAATAAAAATCCTCCTCATGACTTGCTATTTTAGCGATTTATGTGTGTTATTAAGATTTCAGTATGACAGGCAGCATGATGTATTATCTAATCATATACTGACATTTTATTATAGGTCATTATTAAAGGCCAGTATATATAATAAATACAAACTTACAATTTATACAATTATACTAATTAGCATTACACAAAATTTAAAGTAGTAACCGTTCTACAGAAAAATGCAAGCCCAGTTTCAATATCTTTACTTAAACAGATTGTAACATTTGTATTTTAATTCTAAAAAGAAATTTAGCTGCCATTTGCAATTACATTCATCAATTTTGCTGGAGTTCTGAATATAAGTTTGGTTGTACAAACTAAAACTATGCTTAAAAACTCTAAGCTCTAAACACTTTTTCAAACAGTGCTAGCATGCTAACTTTAACAATACAGACTAGCGTCCCTGGTTATATCTAACTGTAATGATACAAATAGTCTACATGATACAAATGAAAATAAAATGTAACTAATAAAAAAGATACATTTTAAATCGCTTCTTTTTTTCATATTTTATATCATTTTCTAATGATTCAGTATTTCAAATTTCAAATCATGTTTATATATGTCGCTTTTTTTTTAGATCTACATTAGCACATATTTAAGGCATCCATAGGTTAAAGTAATGAATTTGTTTTAAAAGTTATGGTGTATAAAATAGGGATAGATCTTATATATATATATATATATATATTACAATACAATATAAGAATATAAAGAATATTTAATACATATTTTACAAACAGTGCTTCTAGTTATACAGTACAAAAATAATGGCTCCCCTCAACTCTCAAAAAAATGGCTGCCAGAACAAATGATGTAGACTTCTGGTTTAAATAAATCTTTATATAAATACTTCAAGTTGCCAGACCATGAGCTCACTACATACCACTACACCACATAGCCCAACACCATCACCCCACCATACCCATCTCACAGACCACCACCTGTCTCCTTTGACAGAAACAACAACAATACAGACAATAACGTATTGGGGAGCTTATAATGTAATCATAATGTATATATTGTCTAATGTGTTAATTTAAATAGTTAATCATTTTAATAAACTAACAAAAAGAATGTTATAAATGATATTTTATTAATTAAATATATCATCAAATATCACCACACAATTTCTTTGATATGATGATGGTACAGCTACGGTCTGAAATATTGTTTTTGTTAAATATAAGTGCTGGCTCTATAATAACAGCTGAAAAAATACTTCATGGTATAATCCATGGTGGGTGTGAGATGACAGTCATCCCCATTTAAAACCAGCACATTTATACACACAGTGACAGACACAGTGGCGTAGGCCATTCTGGGAGACCCATCGCTGCAAAAATGCATCCATCTGTATGTGTATGTTTGTGTCTTCATACACAAGCTATAGCTATTCTAAGCAATGTGATGACAGATGTTTAAACATGGAAAAAAATAATCCTTATGCTTTAGGGTGACCAAAGCCATCTTTTTTATTTACCTGTGCCACTTGGAAGCCCCTGACCTACATCCAAAACCTATCCTTGGATGATAGAGCACACCGTTTTATTAACCTGTGCCACCTGAGAGAGTTTGACTTACCTCCAAAAGACATAGTATCATCGTGTATAAAAAAATTCTTAGCCTCACACATTTGCTGAGATTTGCTTTGACTTGTCCAATGCTCTATCTGATCAAGCTCTTCAGGAATGTCTGGTAAATTAGGGTCAGATTTAAACCCGCCAACTGACTCCATAATCTGAACATATGCATGAGATTCCACAGGTCTCCACTTGCAGAGAACTTAAAAAAAGACACCCAGAGCGAGCCATTTGTTCTTAAAACAGCTGTAGCTTTATGTATACATACATGTGGGGCTTGGAATAAACAGTAATGGTCATAACTGGTATAAATGGGATAGCAAGGCCACCACCCTATACACACACACACACACACACACACATGTCCTTCAAAGATAAATCGACATCATCAGGATAAGGTTTTGATTTTGTCATCCACATCAGATTATTCAGTGTAAACCGATTATTTTGGACGTTTATGGAATAAAGGGCTACCAGTAGAAAACCCACAGAATGGTATAAAGAACCAAGGCTGGGGCTGATTTCTTTGTAGCCCAGACTGTGCATTGATGCAGCTTATCTGTTACAGTCATGTCAGGTACACAGAGTAAAACGTCTCCTAGATTTTGTGCATTTGGTTTGATGGTTTGATGTCACCCCAAAATAAAGAACACAGATTAACGCGTACACTAAAGTACCAGAAATTAAACTAACAGACTAAAAACTGGTTCAGATTAGTGGTGGTTGTTCCATAGTGGTATGGGGTTTGTTTAACTGGCATCCTTGGTATGGCTACAACGGTGGCACCCCTGGTATGTCTACAACCCCGTGATATGTCTTCAGACGTCTCTGACAGGTGAACGCTGTGCTGCCTCCTTTCTGAAGGAATGTCCTGCATTCATTCTGATGGGTTTGGCCACCAGGCACGTCAAGAGACACCAAATTATGGTTAGAGGAACACTCATCTGAGTTTGGGGTTTTGCTAATTCCACCTAATCACCAGATTGGATGCCATACAACACATTTTGCAACACGGAAATCCTACACCTTGGAATTCAACAGAATTGTGGACCGTTCTGCAGGAAGTATGGTGTTCAGTGCCTACAGAATATTTCCACAAGCTTGTTGAGTCCATAAGGAACCTACTTAGTATTAGACTGGTGTACCTGTTTTTCTGGTACTTCAGTGTGTTGCGCAGTAATAGAACATAAGCACGTTTAGCGTTTTTGGTTTGAACAAAAGGCGTACAAGATTTGGCATTCAAATGAAATATAATGTCTATAAGTGTGTGAGACAAGATATTGCTCAGCCTTAACAGGTTCATTCTTGATGCATTAATAGATTCCATAAGATAGCTTGACCAGCCATTATTGGGATGCACATGTTTTAAAACAAAGCATGATAGTGGTGTTCCAGCTAACCCGCGCCTACCGTTTTCTAACAGGACAACAGCAGAGAGCCTGACCAATAACAATGAAGCAGAACTGCAGTGTCACTGCGAGGCTAGACAGCAGGAGATCGACCATATGCAACAAGTCCTGCAGACCAAAATACAACTCCTGCAGGAGGTAGACACATTCTTACACATGTATACACACACACACACATGCTTACACACTAATACACATAACGTCACATAAAACAGGCAGTTGTACAGGTGTGCAGGTGATGATGATGATGATGATGATGATGATGATATGTATGGCAGGAGGCTCAGTTAGCACGAAGCGAAGCTGAACGCATGGCCAGTCTCGCAGAGTCCTGCTCCCAGCATCCCCCAGTCACCATGGAGCCCATCACCAAGGAAATGCCTGTTGCTAAGAGCTCACAACCTTCCAACCTGATGCCTGACAACAGAGACAGCAAAAGGTAAGAGAAAAGTAGTTATTGAGTTATTCTCTTTTTGAACTAGTTCTCCCGCTAAAAATAACACAACATCCCAAAAAACAGCAAAAAACAAGACATAAGGCTCTTCCTAATCTATATTAAAAACAGCCCCTCTAACCTGATGGTGCCAGAATTCATTTTAGCTCCTTCTCAAGGGTACTGGACTATCTTGAGCTAATCCACATTCAATTGATAAAAAAACAACAACAATCTAGCACAACCTCTAGCAAAGGTGGACGAATATTAAATAGAGTCCAGGGTATATATATTTAATAAGAAATGTGCTGTCTGAACACATCACGCTCGTGCTACCCAAAGGCACTTAATGTGGCTTTATTGATACCACAGACAAAATATCACAAACTCATAAAGACTATTGAATTTTGTGAGAAATATTTCGTTGTTTCATTTCATGTCCTGGAATGTGACCTCCACATTTAACCCATCTGTGCAGTGAAACACACAGTGAACACTAGGGGGCAGTGAGCACACTTGCCCAGAGCAGGGGACAGCACCAAACTGCCCAGGGAGCAGTTGGGGGAGTTAGGTGCCTTGCTTAAGGGCACATCAGTCGTGTCTTGCCCTGTGCACGGATCGACCTTCTGGTCACGAGACCGGTTCCCTAACCACTGGGTTAGCCATGTCAGCCCCTTTAGTTTATGGTTATGAATAAGACAGACATGCGAAGTGGTTATGTTTTGGTACTTTTTTGTCTCGTCCCATGGTCTATTAGACATCTGGACACTGGGCGAATAATATGTCTTATTAAGTCATGGCATCAATTTACTAATCAGACCAAAGAGCCTAAAATCTCTCTGTATTTAAGTCATTTACCTGAATGTATGTGACTGGATAAACTGCAACAGAGCATCTGCTATAGACGCTGTGTTTGTTCATATTTAGAAAATTTGACCACAGTCCACTACCCCTGATCTATAGTATATACCGTTCTGTTATTTTGTTTAGCTGTCTCTCCTGCACAGTCGTACAGGTAGTTAATGTGTGTTACGTATGTACAGGATTGAGGAGCTGACTGCGGCAGTGCGCTGTAAGGAGATGCTGATACTAGAGTTAACGGAGGAGAGGAGCTCTCTGAGAGAGAGAGTCGCAGAGATGGAGGAACAGCTCCAAGAGCTCTCTACCTCACTACTACAGAAAGAGAGAGATGCAGAGGTGAGCGTGTGTGTGTGTGTCAGCAGTTAAAACAGTCATGGCCGTCAGTTTTAGGGAGTCTTTCTGAAATATTTTTAGAACCCTCTGATGACTGCATGATGAAT
>JAOVVF010000022.1:7319571-7332330 GCA_028565595.1 Duopalatinus emarginatus
TGAGAGAACTAACCGTGAGCCACGGCTGGATGAGGAGGTGAGAGGAGTAACCCTGAGCCATCACTAGATGAGGAGGTAAAAGAATTAACCCTGAGCCACAGCTGGATGAGGAGGTGAGAGGAGTAACCCTGAGCCATCACTAGATGAGGAGGTGAGAGAACTAAACCTAAGCCACAGCTGGATGAGGAGGTTAAAGTATTAACGGCTGGATGAGGAGAGGATGTGAGAGAACTAACCCTGATGATGAGGTGAGAGAAGTGGGCAGGAAGGCCTGTAAATGCCACATTCATCAGGTAGTTTAATGATATTGTGGGTAACAAAGGAGATTTATTCACGTTAATTATTCCTAAAGTTAAGAATTATAATCAAGTGGGGGATTTTTTTATCATGTTTTTGCTCGTAAGCACGTGTCTCCACATGACACTGGACTGCACCATCCTGGAACACCCACACGACATTTCACCTGCTCGCTGAAGCTCTCAGACTGCGGTTTATAAAGCCTGAGTGGGATATTCCAATCCAGACCGCAGAGGTAGACACAGCTTGCTTGTTGAGCTACGTATTTCCGCGTATCATACTTAATCATTTTTGTCAGCTTTTCCTGAATCGTCTATTATATTCAACAACCCTTATAACTAAAGAGCTTGTAAAACCTGAGGTAAACACGTTGTAATTGGAGCGCGTTGCGACAAACGGCACCACCTGTGATTTGGGGAAATGGTACGTCCTGTCGTTCGGAGGCTCGACAGCCACAGCGGTGCTTCATCGTTGCTATGCGTGCGTGTCTTTATTCGCAGCGCGCTGTCCGTGCTGCTTTTATAACACAGCGGATTGTCTGTCTGGGGGACGATAAAACAGAAAAGTGGATATAAAATGGAGAAGAGGAAGAAGATATTAATGACTGGAGCGCTGTTACCTGTGTTATCTAGCTGACAGGGCAGAGACGGAGGAGGATGTGGCGGCGCTGATATTAGTGATGAAGCAGCAGTGAGGACCAAACCGGCGTCTTTACCGACAAAATGGCTCCGAAAACGGCTTGGGATTTACACCGGACGTAGCTAAAAAAGTGTAAACTAGGTGTCTGTGTGGTGTTTTATCTGTCAGAGGCTAGGAACAGAACATGCCGTCCGTTTACAGAACCGTACCGGCACATCGACCTTCATCTTCCGGATATAGCAGGCTGCAGCGTGGCCTGGTTTAACAAGGATGACTCTAAAGCAGGATAAAGAGAACTGTCCGGTCACCTACTCTGTGTATTCACTCATTATCTATTCCTATTTATCTCTATATATACTATAGGTTACATCCTTTTTCATTCATAGTCTACATTTCAGAGATCAGACTCTGAACATATCACTGGCTCAAGACTTGCAAACTGATCACATGCCTACAGATGCACCTGCTTTCTTCAGCACTCTGCCATTAAAGTCATCACTGTCACGTCTATCCAGGACATGACACCGGATACGGACTGGTCCTGAAGTTCTCCTGGAAAGATCAGGACCGACACCATCCAGGATGAAGGAAGTATGCCGGGTTTGTGCCCGTGAGCTGTGTGGGAATCAGCGCCGCTGGATCTTCCACCCAGCAGCCAAGCTCCAGGTGCTGCTGTCCCACGCCTTGGGTCGCGAGCTGCGCCGGGATGGCCGCGGCGAATTCGTCTGCAGCAAGTGTGCCTTCATGCTTGAGCGTATGTACCGGTTCGATACGGTGGTCGCGCGCGTGGAGGCCCTCTCCATCGAACGTCTGCACAAGCTCCTGCTGGAGAAGGACCGTCTTCGACAGTGCGTCCGAGGAATGTATTTCAAGCACAACAGCGACGAGACATCTGGGCAGAAGGAGTGCATGGTGGATATGTCGAGCCTGCACGATGCCAAGTACTGCGCTCTGCTTGAAGACGACCTGATGTATTCAGTTTACGAGTCGTGGGCTGAAGACGAGGAGCAAACGTTGGAGTGTAGCCATCATCCACAGTGCCACGGGTCGGACGTGTCCTCGTTCTGGCACCGGTCAAGAAGATGCCGGGGTTGCAGCGCGCTCCGCGTGGCTGATTCGGACTATGAGGCCGTTTGCAAGGTACCCAGGAAGTTGGCACGTAGCACTTCCTGTGGTCCGTCCACACGATACTCTGAGGCTACGGTGAGCACCACGGCATCGACTACCCTTGTTCCGGAGAGTCAGCAAACAGCAAGGGCGTCGTCTGACAGTGACAAGACTTTAGAAGAGGGGCCAAGTTCCAGCAACTCAGCAGAGTCCCTAACATCCACCCTGGGCGCAGCACCCCCTGTTGGAGAGGTGGACCGAGACAGAGGAGAAGAGCGGAACTGGGACTTGGAACCCAATATAGACTGTGCAAGTGGCACTAGTAAACTTCACCTAGCGCTGTGCTTGGTTCAGAACTGCATATACAAACCTGTCCAGGTCCCCAGTGGAAGCAGACTGCCTGTTTTAACCAAACCTGGGTGTGTGGATACAGCCATTAAGACCCCCACTGATGAGACGGGCTCTGTGTTAAAGATGCCCGGGCCACCAAGAATTCGTCTGAGTCTGGCGCTGGAGCTGGCCGAGCTGGAGGAGATGTGGGATGATGTGTATATGGAGTACTTGCCTTTCTGTTTGAAGAAGGTTAAAAAGAAGGTGAAGTGCCATCTTGGTAGAGCCAGAAGTTGTGTGTCTCTGGATGTCTTACTGACCAACCACACAGGATTAGATCAAATGGTCTTTTCCCAGTTTATTTGAAATACACATATAATGGAAGTCTGGGGACACTTGTTGAATTCTGATTCAAAACGAAGCTGCTTTTATAATACTTTACTGAGTTTACCAAGACTAGTGCCTATAAATATAGTTATATGTATTTATTTTCCTAACACAGCTTTGATAACACAGCTTTGTTTTTT
Organism: Duopalatinus emarginatus; assembly: GCA_028565595.1. Lineage (NCBI taxonomy): Eukaryota > Metazoa > Chordata > Actinopteri > Siluriformes > Pimelodidae > Duopalatinus > Duopalatinus emarginatus. The sequence goes on from JAOVVF010000022.1 coordinate 7,322,472, forward strand.
CCCCTTTTCCGTAATACCAAGAAACCTGACCATTTTTCTAACTACACAGTTTAATAACAACCGAATAATATAGAATAATTCGTTAATTTGTTATTGTACTTTATCATACGACAGGCTTATAGGTTAGCAAGGGGAAAACATTGTTTTATACACCGATCAGCCACAACATTAATCTGGAGGTTACCAACAGATCCTTCTGTAAAACCTCTGTCGGGTCAGACCAGGCGATCTAACCTTCACCCCTCAAGCACATCACTGACCCACACCACTGAGTGGCCATGACCCTGTCATAGGTTCACCGGTTGTCCTTACTTGGGGCACTTTTGGTAGGTATGAACCACTGCATACTGGGAACACTCCACAAGACCTGCTGTTCTGGAGATGCTCTAACCCAGTCGTCTAGACATCACACCAAGTCACTAAGCTTCTTATGTTTACTCATTTTTCCTGCTTCCAACACGTCAACTTTCACTTGAAAGCTGCCTGATATATCCTTAGACAGGTGCCATTGTAATGAGATGTAATGACACTTCCGACACTGTCCGTAGTTTTAATGTTATGGCTGATGTACAGTTTAGTCTTTAAGTGGGATTGCGTCGCAGTAGAGTTTATAGGTTTGTGTTATTTCATCCTGACCTCTGGACGCCTGTTTGTCAGGTCTAAGGACAGGAGGAACCATCGAGTCCAGGGAAGATTTATTGTTGAACATGATTAGTGTAAAGGTCCATTTAGCTGTCTTTAAGGATAGTGTGTGTAGCTTATTGCTCCCCTGAGGATGTCTGCATCAATACAACATCAATCGCACGGCTGGGTGTGTAAATTTACGCAACCATTACCAACAGATTAGAGCTGCTGCTTATTCTATAGATAATAGAGCAAATGTAAAGGAAAGGTGGGCCAGAAAAACTGGTGGTGGTGAACGATATGTGTGCTTCCTTTCTAAAGAGTTACACCCGTTCATGTTCTGCAAGTCCTGCACGTCTAGAGATGCCAGATTATGGTTAGGGAAAGACTGAGGTTGTGGTTATCGAACACGTCTGGGATGCCAAGCGACGTGCTGTGAAACACAGAAATCCTACACCGTGCATTACAGCAGAATTGTGGACAAATCGTAGGGTCCATGCCATGTGAGGGACCTACTACGTATTGTTCATTGAAACAATACTACGTTCGTACTCTGGTTCATTGAAAGCACAGCGTTTCTATCTAGCATAAATACAATTATACTAACACAGATGAATGAAAATGCTACAGAAGCAGGAAATGGAAAGTTATTTGTAGATTTGCAGCTCAGGAAGTTGTGTGTGCTGCTAGTGATAGTGATGAATTAAGCTAACACCCGTCCCTCGGTTTTTTTGTTTGTTTTTTTTTTTTTTTTTTTTTCTCCCCTCTGCTAAGCTGCTGTTTGCCCTTTCCTCTTTATATCCAAAGCCACGGCACTTTCGTTTAAGTAGGTTAACGTGACAGAAGTGGCTTCACCACTGACCTAGTTATCTATCTACCAGACTGCTGGAGGCAGAGCAAACACACACACACACACACACACACACAGATGCAACGTCTGACCCGGGGTTTGTTGCAGTATTATACATGACCGTAACTGTGTTCACTGATATTTGAACAATGGCAGTATAGAGTAGTGTAGAGGAATAATAAGGAGTGAGGTGTGTATCTCTGTGCACTGAAACCAGGGTTAAACCATGCTATTATACAGAAAGACAGGCCAGTGTGTATGTGTTTTAACATGGCTTTGTCTCTGATATAGAACAGCTACCTTAGTACAGGCTGTAGGAGTGTGTGGCGTAATGGGTGTTTATTTCTCTTTGTTGCAGTCTCTGATTGAAGAGCAGCAGTCCCAACTGAACCAGTATGAATCCGCAGCAGGCCAGTGTGTGAGTGAGCTGCAGAAGGCCCAGCAACAAGTTCAGTCCCTCCAAAATAAGATCCAGGAAAGCGAAACCAGCAACAAGGTCCTGAAACATCCTGTTAAATGAATTACTTCATGCACAAAAACTGACAAATAAAGTGTATGTAAGAAGAGAACAGAGCCCAGTTTTCTTGACCGTTTCATATGCACTTAAAGGATGAAACATCTAGTTAGACCAGTTTATTGCTCAAGTGTGTCACATTTTCACTTTTCAGCATATTGTTTCTGTTTTTTCCTTTAATTTGTCACCTGTCTCTATATATACATATTTTAAAAATCGGGTAAGAATTTACAGCAATGCAATTGGATTTTGTTTTTCAGAAGCTGCAGGAAAAGCTGAGTGAAATGGACACTGAGCTGCGTTCCATCAGACAGGCAGCTCAGAGTCAGGACAGGACCATAGAGAGCCTCACAGAAAATCTTAGTACTAAGGAGACGGAGGTATGCACACACACACACACACACACACACACACACACACACGCATGCATTTGTGTGCACACGCATAATACACACGCTGATTAGCCATAACAATAACACTCCTGTTTTTGGTTTACCACTTGTCCTTCTTTGGACCACTTTTGGTAGGTATTAATCACTGCGTACCAGGAACACTATACGAAACCTGCTGTTTCCTGAGATTTCCATTTTTCCATGCTTTAAACATTTCAATTTTGAGAACGGACTGCTCACTTTTTGCCTGATTATATCCCCAAATCTTGACAGATGCCACTGTGGTTTTGTGGCTTTGATGTTATGGATGATATGTATATGTACACACAATATTTAGTTATTGTCAGAATTATTGGCACCTTTTTTGAGACCAGTAATGTATAACGTATGATATTTTGAGCTTAAACGTTTCATAATATCTAACGTATGTTGTGGGACATTCCTCTTCATCATGCAGAACATTTGAAGATTTGAAGATCGTGTTTATAGTTAGGGCTGTGCAATATGACCAAAATTTCAAAATTTTCCCGATATCGATACATATCACGATATAGCACGTTTTCTGTTAATTCGGTAATTAAAAAAAAAAAAAAAAATACATTGAATTATACAAGGTCAAACAATTAAAGATATTTTCTGTCGTATGGTGTGCCACGAGAAAAAGACTGCTTCAACGTTTGGGTCTGCAGCTAAAAAAACAGTGACACAAGTTTTACGTGTCTCCAGTTGCTGTACGACCTTGTGAGTGTAAACGTCCGGTTTGTTTTGTGAAGAAAGAAAAGATCTGATTTGATTTTACATTTTGCATTTGTTATTTCTGGCAAGGAAAACGATAACAGACTTATTTCTCTGTTTCTTTTATTTGGATTTTGAAGCGAAAATCAAAGAAATGTTTGTTTTTATTTTTCATTTTTCGTTTCTAAAATGAAAAATCACATGACAGAATTATACACACATCCTTTAGGTGCGAGCTCCTCGTTTTGTGATTGCTGGTCTGTGTCCTTCTCCTGTTTGGAATTAGTCCGGTCTGCACCGTGTGCATCTGTTACATGTTTGTGAGTGTGCAACAAGTCATCCAAACATAAAACAACTGGAGTAAAGTGTGTATTTTGCGACACAACGAAGCAGACGATAGAGTGTAATATTAAACGATAGATGTTTTTCTATTGTAACAAGATATATATCGTCATATCACACAGCCCTATTTATAGGTTTACATAGTGTAAACTGCCCTTTTTTCAGACCACAGGCTTTCAGTGTACACAAAGTTGAAATTCAGGCTTAGGGGGCTTTCACAATTCAGTATTAAGTCAGTTCAAACTGAACCCCAGTCTGTTTTTCACTACATGTGGTGAAGCTTTAAGAATTCACTTTACTGGAGCTGAAGGGTCCCAAACCTGATTTATCATGACGGTATTAATATCTTGAGTGGCCTACACAAAGCTTTGACCTCAAACCCACTAAAAATCATTGGGTTGAATAATAACGTAAACTGTGTGCCCCAGACATCACTTCCTTATCTCGCTTACAAAAGCTCCACAGCCACTGTACAAAACCCACTGCAATCCTTTGCAGAGGAACGGAGGCTTAGTAACTTTGTGTCCAGGTTCTTAAAGGGTGCCAATAAAGTGGACCACTCGTACACACAAGTTCACATGAAAGAACGTTATATAACAATGTACAGGTCAAACCAGTCTTGTTAGCACGAATATAATTACAGACCAAATGCAAAGCAGGATGGAAATCTCCTGTTCTTTGTGCGTGCAGACGCAGGAGTTATACCAAGTTATAGAAGGACAGAACGCCACCCTGTGTAAACTCCGAGAAGTGGCTCATCGCAGTCAGCTCCAGCATTCGCAAGTGAGTGCATTTCTGACTGTCTTACATGTTCCAGTCTCTTGTCTAAGATGCCGGTACGTGTATTTGCTTTCCCACTCAACCTTCTCTCACTTCTCTGTCTTCCAGGTCATAGACGGGGGTGACCTGCAGGGTGAGGTGGTGGCACTACAAAGCTCTCTCTTCTGCTCCCAGCTGGAGCTGGAGGCCAGTCAGCGAGCCCAGAGACAGAGCCAGAGAGTGGCAGAAGACCTGGAACGCTCGCGCGACCGCCTGCAGAGCGACCTAGAGGCGGCGCTGCAGCACAGAGAGATCACCGAGAAGTACAACCAGGTAAAAACAGGACAACTACATGGTCAGGCTCATACTGTGGAGTCTGTCATGTGTGGAAAGCTTCAGAGCAGCATGGCAGCAACGGTGTGCGTTCATACTTGTGTATGTGCGTGTTGCAGGATTTGCAGAGCACAGTGCAGCAGCTGCGTTCAGAGCTACAGGTGAAGGAATCTCAGCTGAAGGAGAGCGAAGCCGATAAACACACCGAGATTTTAGCCCAGGACAAAGCCATCTCAGAGCTGCAGTTTTCCCTAAGAGAGAAGGAGAGAATTGTGCAGGTAACCAGCTTTTGTTCACTCAAGGCTCAACCAAGACCATGGTTTGAAGTTTTCAGTTCCACAGTGTCATTAACCGACAGAATATAAGGCACTGAAGTTTACCTACACATGTAATAGAGATAGAACAATTCCGGGACAGTTTTTACACTCTGTAAATGTGTGTGTGTATGTGTGTGTGTCACACAGGAGTACTCGGAGCTGCTGGACCAGCCTGCTGAGACTGGCCGAACCCGAGACGCCCTTCTGGAAAAATTAAAGTGTCGCATCCGTGACCGGGACAAAGCTCTGGAGGTATTGCATTAGTGCCTAAGATACCATGTGTATATCCTAAATACTTTTTTTTTTTTTTTTTGCCCGGCAACTGTGGCAAGTAGGGCTCGGCGATATGATAAAAATTTCATTTCCCGATAACGATACATATCACGATATAGCAAGATTTTTGGTAAATGCAGTAAATTTAAACAAATAATAAAATGACCACATGAGCAAATTTCTATATGTTGAATAATACAATGTCAAACAATTAAAGATATTAACTGCTGTACGGTGTGCCGTGGGATAAGGACTCTTTTAACATCTGGTTCTGCAGCTAAAAAAGCACAAGTTTCAACGCCTCCAGTTGCCTTGACAACGGCCTAGTGAGAGTAAACATCCAGTTTGTGAAAGATGAAAGTAACCTATTTAATTTTCTGTTTTGTGAAGAAAGAAAAGCAATATGATTCGCTTTTACATTTTGTATTTGTTATTTCTGGCAGGGAAAAATGACTTATTTCTTCTGTCTCTTGTATTTGGATTTTAAAGTGAAAATCTAATAACCGTTTGTTTTTCTTATACAAATTTCTGTTTCTAAAATGAACATCGAATGACCAAAAGATAAAGCGTATATTTTGCGACTACAGTTTAGCATGTATTTTGCGACACAACGAAACAAGATAGACAAAACAATAGAGCTTAATATTAAGCAATGGACATTTTTTTTTCTAATCACGCGATATATACTGTCATATCGCACAGCCATAGTGGCAAGTACAAATTGTAATAATATTAATAATTTGGACTAATAACCTGTAGTAATATTAACAGCCTGTTATAATACTGTGAGCCAGCCGTAAGCTTGTGGTTAAGGAACCAGCCTTGGGACCAGAAGAATCCCTGCAACCGACAAGACTCGAATGAAGTTCCTTTGAGTAAAGGACTGCTTCCTAGTGTGTATATGTGTGTTTCACTGCATTGATAAGTTAAATGTGGAGGTTAATTCCAGTACACAGTGATTTTAAAACAGTAGTTCACAAAAATATAAATAAAGGTAATGTATCCTTTGTATTTTTCACCCAGTCAGTGTATTGTATGTAAGGCGTAGATGGTGTGTGTAACTGTCTTGTGTGTGCCTTCTTAGCGCTCCATAGATGAGAAGTTCCGCTGCTTGGAGGAGAAGGAGACTGAGGTACGCAAGCTGCAGTTAGCGCTCCGGGAGAAAGAGAGAGACCTTGAGAGACTGCGCTGTATTTTGTCCAACAATGAGGAGACAATCACGGTGTGTTTGTAATTTTATTATATTTTTTTTGTGTGTTTGACAGTCTAGAAAATGACTAAATGTCTAACAAAAGCTATAGCTGTAGGTGTTAATGTGTCCATGTGTCTGTGTGTGTCTGTGTGTGAGAGCAGAGTCTGGATGGTCTGATGCGCTGTAAAGAGCTGGAATTGGAGCAGTCTCAGGACGCGTGTCGGAAGCTGCAGTGGCTCAAACAGCAGTCCAATGAGAAACACGCCGTCGCTCTGCGTGAGAGAGACAACATCGTGACACAGCTGCATACCACATTACATGCGCGCAGCAAAGAGACAGAGGTACACACAGAAAAACACACCTATTGTGTCCTCCTGACGTTCGATCAGTTCTCCGGGTTTACTGTAGGATTTGTTTCTGTTACACCAGATAAACCTGTTTTTCTTCCTGACTTTTTCCCACACCAACCCAACCAGTACCTGATCATAAGCCTGGTGTAAAATGCATAGGAGTAAACCTATAAACCCTATAAAATGCCAGAAAAGTTCCAGAAATACTGGTACACGAGTCTAATATTTCATAGGTCCCCCACTTGTGTAAATATTTAGTAGGCAATAAACACCATACTTCCTGCAGAACACTCGACAATTCTGTTGTATCTGAGGTGCAGGATGTCTGCCACGTTACATGGCATGTCTTTGATAACATTTAGCTTTGGTGATTTAGGTGTGAATGGCAAAAGCCCAAACTTAGATGAGTGTTCCTTTAACCATAATTTGGTGTCTTTAGACGTGTGTGGTGGCGCACTGTCCTGTTGGTAGAGGCCGAACCCATTAGAATGAATGCAGGACATGAACGGGTGTAACTGGTCAGAAAGGAGGCACACACAGCGTTCAGCTGTCGGAGACGTAACAGTGTGGACGTATCAAGGGTCCTATGGAATACCAGCTAAACAAACCCCATACCATTGTGGAGCCACCACAATGCCCTATTGGAAGAGTCCAAACCCATCAGAATGAATGCAGGACATAAACTGGTGTAACTTGTCATAAAGCAGAGACACATAGTGTTCACTTGACAGAGACTGCTGTAGACGTACCAGGGGTCCACATGGAAAGCTAGCTAAACAAACCCTATACCATGAGGGAACCTTCACCAGCTTATTTATTTTGTATAGACTCGTCTGTGCCAGTTTTTATACCTTTAATAATTAGATCATACAATTTGGATCATAACACTAATAAGTTTTTAATTCCGCGTGCATGTTCGGATTAAAGGACCTGACGGCGGCGCTGTTGGCTAAGCTCTCCCCCAGCCCTAATGAGGTGGTCGAGGAGCTGAAGTCACGTCTGGCCCTGAAAGAGCAGCTGTTCCAGGAGATATTGTCTGAGCGCAGCAGGCAGACTCAAGAGCACCACACACTGATTCAGGACCTGCTCAATACAATCAGCTCCAGAGACCAGTACATCAAGGTAAAGCCAAACGAAGAGCAATCGTTTTGATTGAAGGTCTCCTTTACTTAGACTCGTAGGTATAGAGGATACACCTGTAGAGAATTGCCTGGACTGTAAGTCAATGAGATTTGTGGAGCTGAAATCGGATACAGACACACCCATATTGATGCACTCGCAACTGGCTTTCAACCATTGTCCTTTTTTATTTCCCACCAATAATCTCTCTTGGATCGTTTACTTTAGGTGAGTGGCGAGAGGTTACGGCAGGTGATAACAGAGCGGACCGGGCAGCTACAGGAGATGCGCAGACAGCTCTCGCTACGTGATCAGGAGCTGAGTACGGTGACGCGGGAGAGGGAAAGGGAGAGAGAAAGAGGAGCTCCACTGGCCATGGAGATGGAGAGACTTCAGAGTATACTGAGAGAGAAAGAAAGCCTTATACAGGTTAGAGATGCCTATGAGTATGTACAGACCCTTTTTAACCACCATATGAATATGAACATGATGGTAAATATGGTGAACTTGTTGCGTAGGATCTGATGCAGAGTCAGGAAGAGGCACAGGCAACCTCCAGATCATCAGCAACAACACAGGGTATGTTCACTTCAGCTGTTTTCCTGGTGCTATAGTTGATAGTTGTAGTAATAAAGGTGAGTAATGTGTGTGTGTGTGTGTGTGTGTGTGTGTGTGTGTGTGTGTGTGTGTGTGTGTGTGTTTTGAGCAGGACTGGAGGATAACGGCTCAAAGCTGGAGATGCAGGCTGTTAAAGAAGAGCTTCAGATTGCACTAAGGAAACACAGAGAGACAGAGGTACACACACATACACTTAATTTAACATTAGTTTTTTTATTATTATTTTTTTATTGTTTTGTCCTGTTTACATCTTCTTCTCTGTTTTCACAGCGGGAGCTTTTGGAGTTGAGATCTGCTCTGACCAAAAAGCCTGAAAATCGCATTAGCACTGACCCCCAGGTAGCCCACAGGAATAATGTCAAAATTTATTAGCGTTACTGATTATTATTATTATTATTATTATTGTCTGTTAAATCCTGGAAATATAAGAGGGTGAATCCAAAATTGTCCGCACTCCAGAACAAATCACAGAATAGCACAAATAGAAACATCCTCAAATGCTGACCAAGAAAAACGTCAGCCACCAGTGATGCTTAAAAATTAACAAAAAGAATGCATACAGTTCTTCAAAAAGTTCTCAAGGGCTAGTATGGGAATATTATCAGGACAACAGTCAACAGTGCTCATTACAATAAGATGCTCACTGAAAAACTGAAACCAAAAAATTCAAACAAAACACAGAGCACTGCTATCCAAAGGTGTTGTGTTGTTGCATGACAACACACGTCAACACACCGCTGTCCAGACTGTCGACACTCTCCTAAAGCCTCATCGTTGTTAAATGAGGCTTAGTGTGTTAAAACATCCTGTCTATATCTAGCCTAATCAGGGACGAAGATTAATGTCTGATGAAGAAGTAAAAACAGAGGTGCAGCTCAGCCTAAAATGTTTTTTTAATGCAGGAATACGAAAGCTTGCTAACAGATGGACAAAGTGTAATAAAAAGCAGGGAGATTAAAAGAAATTTCACAGCCAAAGTATAAATAGCTTTTGATGAACCCTCGTACATTGCCTTCAACCGTCCGAATAATTTCTTACAATTTAACTGTTGGTATAAATGATTACCAGCAGCAATAAATGATGAATGAATGATTTGACCTGCTTTTTTATGAGTAAGGAAGAAACGAGTGTGTTGGGCCAGAATGTGATTCAATGTGACTCTCGTCTCTACAGAGTGCTCTGGACCAGTTGGTATCAGAGTACCAGCAGCTGAACCAGGCTCTGAGAGCCGAGAAGAAGCTCTACCAAAACCTGAACCACATGCACTCCACAGGAGACAGGTTAGAACCTGAAGAGAAGATTAGACAATCACCTTAGACCACTAAGTAGTACTTAGTAAATATGTTTTTTTAGCATATTTGACATGGATTTTTTTATTTTTTTTTTATTTTAACATTAGACAAAATGATGAGAAGCCTTATTATACTGGCTATATCATATC